>CM061914.1:175980598-176054946 GCA_031002005.1 Vandiemenella viatica | reverse complement strand
GCAGCTGTTAACAGCTGTTTCCCATTTCAGTCGTATTATATATGACTGTCATCTGCAAATAGCATAAACCACCAACATCATTATTAATTACAGTAATGAACAGCAATGATCCCAATACTTCGTGGCACTCCTGTTTTCATTTTCGCGTCTTTTAATACTGCATTTCATTCACTAACTATGTGCTTTCTACATTGTAAGAATCGTCCTACCCAGCAAATTACTTTTTCATTCACGACAGTTATTTTTACTTTATTAACGGCAAATTTATGGCCCACTGTGTTGGCAGTTTAGGAGATATCCAGTGAAATACTACCAACCTGGATGCCCTAGTTCATTTAATCTGAAAAATCTTGCATGTAACCCACTATCTGAGATTCACATGAAATATTCTCCTGAACACGTTTTGCTATCCAGTTTCTTTCCTCACAGACTTTTAGAAGTCTACTTAAAACTCTTTTGTTTAATATGAATGTGCAATTACGAGGCGTATTCCAAAAGTAAGGTCCGTTTGATCATAATAAAAACATCGTTCAGGATACAAGGTTTTTATTAACGTCAGTATGTAACTACATATCTAGTTCACTTTTCCACATAATCGCCGTTCATATCTATACACTTTCTGTAACGCTGTACCAGTGTCTTTAACCCCTCGGCATAAAAGTCTGCCGCCTGGGACCTGAACCAATTGGTAACGCTCGTCTTGAGTTCTTCATCGGTTTGAAATCGTTGTCCACCAAGCCACCGTTTCAAATGCAGGAAGAGAAAATAGTCGCTTGGTGCAAGATCTGGACTGTAAGCAGGGTGGTCTAGGATTTCCCAACGAAACTCTTGAATCTTCTCTTTGGTTTTGGAAGCGGTATGCGGGCGTGCGTTGTCGTGCAGGAGGATGATGCCAGACGACAGTTTCCCGCGGCGTCGATTTTGGATGGCACGTCTCAGTTTGGTGAGCGTTGCGCAGTACACGTCAGCTGTAATGGTTGTCCCACGGTCCATGAATTCGATCAAAAGGACGCCCTTTTCGTCCCAAAACACGGAAGCCATCATTTTGCGATTCGTGTACGGCGATTGCTTACACTTTTTTGGTTTGGGTGAACCGGAATGGCGCCACTGCATTGATTGTTGTTTTGATTCTGCGTTGGTGTACGCTATCCACGTCTCGTCTCCCGTAACAATTTGGGAAAACAAACTGTCTCCATCTTGTCTATAGCGCTCCAAAAATTTTCGTGCGCTATGCATTCGTTGCTCTTTGTGCTGAGCGGTGAGCAGTTTTGGCATCCACCGCGCACAAAGCTTCCGATATCCAAGCTCTTCAGTGACAATCCTGTAAATTGAGGTTCTAGCAACATTTGGGAATTCCATAGCCAGACCACTAATCGTCAAACGCCGATCACTTCGCAGTTTTTGGTTAACTTGCTCGACGATGTCGTCGGTCCGAATACTCGGCCTGCCACTCCGCTGTTGATCGTGCACATCTGTGCGACCACTTTGAAATTCTCGACACCAGTGTCGAACTTGTTTCTCACTCATTATGTTTGGTCCATACACTACAAACAATTTGTGATGGATGTCCGCAGCTGACGATCCTTTTGCCAACAAAAATCTAATCACACCGCGCACTTCACAACTGGCGGGAGCTACGATTGTCGCGGCCATTTCGAACTGCTCTCAACAATAGATATACGGCTACTGCGGCACGCCAACAATACTGCATATTTACCAGGAGTTGGTAGATGGCGCTGCAGGTGGGAAACGTCATTCAGGCCTATCATCTGTGACATCTTGTACCCCGGACCTTACTTTTGGAATACGCCTCGTATTTGTGTTGTAGTTTATGTTTAGACCTGAGCGTTAACTAAGGGGGAAAAAAAGTAATGGGAAGAAGCTTGTCTGAATCTAATTTATAGAAATTGTGTTGGAAACTTGTGATACTAATAAAAAAGTAAACGGATTTTAGGCAATATAAATAACAAATATAGGGAAAATGACTCACCACTCACCAAAGTTGAAGGCTGCGACGAGTGAAAAACATACGTTACAAACAAAACCATATACAGTATTTCGGTTTTACACCTTTTTCAAGCGATAGGAAGTGAGCCACATGGTTCGGGAGGTATGCACACGCTGAAGTTCACCACATGACTGGCCAGAATGTAGAACCAGTGCTTTAGTTCAAGCTAGATTAGCAAAATGGATGTGCCATAGGATGGAAAGTTAATAAATTGAGCCAGTTAGACATGAAATGGATACTTCTGGAAGAAAGAAAATGGAGGAGAAGAGAACGAAGAAAATGACACCAGAAACTGAAAACTCACATGGGAACTGGATATTCAGTATTAAGATATAGAGCCTAGTAGATGTAAATGTAAGATACTATTGCCCAATAGCGAGACATTGGTGGGTTACCATAGCAGCGGTAATAACAAGTGCATGTTTTAATTATTACTGTCATCACAGCAGAAAAGAGAAAAATTTTGCTAATTGAAAGCTTACCTAGGATTGTTAAGAACCAGCATATAGTTGTTTCTAAATTTATGATTTATAGTTATCAGTAATACTGTGCAATCATGAAAAACAAGTAAGAAATTAACAAATATTTGGAATGACTAAGAAAATAGTTTTCCACGTTTGTTGTACAGTCCAGATTGCTTGTTGCAGGTGTACCTGGCTGGAGCTCTTCACCTTTATACACCACTGCCATTCAACCCAGGCAAGGGTGGATTGGGCGAACTCTTCCGCTTACATTTCTTCCTCAATGGTGGAAATATTGGAAACTTTAATTTCTGTGAGTACATCAAACCTTCATGTGAAATTATTTTTATTTTAATGCATCATATTTGAATTATTTTTGCTATTCTTACAGTGCAGGATACGACAAGTGGCAGATAACAATAGCACATGTTTGTCATTTTAATACTGAGGGAGTACTGTGTCTCACTATGGCCTCGTCAACTGTTCGATCCTCGATGAAGCCGAGAAATTTTTGTTGAATCTGAATTTGCAAAACAACTCCCCAGGCCCATTCGGCCTGCTGTCAGATAAGTACCTTGGAGAAATGGGACTGATCCTTCCACCTCCATTCCTAGAGCCACAGGGTGGAGATGGGAAGCTGTACCTTCGCCTATTGTACTGCACGGTCCTCTGGTCTTGTTCGGACCCTTTCTGGTTTATTTAATTACTAGCACCAATTGTGGAGAATGTTTTTGCAGTGTTAAGAAGAATAATGCAGTAGTATCATTATTGTTGAACTTTCCTCCTGTTTGTTTTTGAATGTCTCTTGGGAAACCAACCGAGTAAGATTATTATTTAACCACGATATTTTGGCGAAATAAATTTCCATTACCATCTCCAGACGTAGTGAGTCGTAAGACTTGAAGTTTGCCTAGAGCGTGTTGTTGAGTTTTTCAAAGATATGCTGCAGGCAAACTTGAAGTGTTATGACTAGACATGAAGATGGCGACGGAGATTTATTTCGCCAAAATATTGTGTTTAAATAATAGTCTTACTTGGTTGGTTTCCTGAGAAACATTCATAGTTATACTGAGAAAAACTTCACACATTTCCTCCTGTTGTTACCCAAATACTCAAATTTCCTTTAGATAAGTGGTAAGTACTTTACACAAAGCACAAGAAAACATTGAGTGAATTTTTTTTTTTTTTTAAGGCTCAACTTAATATGTGGTAAATACAGAAGTCTCTTAGTGGTTAAATGATTTAATAGTGATTAGCCAGGGGTTGAAATTCTACCGTAATTCATTAAGTTACTTAGTTTCTTTCGTGAAAGAGTGATAATCATTATTTGAATTTGTTCTATTGCTTTGCATAGATATATTATATACTCCATACATTTATGTCGTTAGCTGCGAGCATGTATCGACACGTCATTAGCTTGTGTTGTTTGCCTTAATTCCCTGCAATTCCTATCAAATTAAAGTGATACACTGCACACATGACTGTATCCTAAATTTTAGCTTCTGAACTAACCATAACAAATGATGAAATGTATTTATGAATGTTTTCAAAATAATTTTTGACTTTCTATTTGTCGAAGATTCATTTGAATTTAGCCCATCATACAACCATTTCATATACTCATTTTGACTTAGGGCCAGTAAAACTACTTTAGCTTTATCACAACATGAAGTAAAACTAGTCCTTTCACTTGAAGTGACTTCTGATTCTAAATGTTTTGCATTTCAAAACCTACATTGTAAATTCGAATCTATCAAAATTTCTTGAAATGACATTTAGTGCGCATTCAAATGTATCCATCAAAATAATGTCATAATTTTGTGTGTTCACTATTTATATTTGGTCTATTATCATTTTGAATTTCACGCAAATAGGTATTCCTTCTGTTTTGTCTCTCTCTGACCTAAAAAAAATCTGTTATGAAATTACTGAAATTCAAAAATCAAAAGACAATTAACCAAAGTTTAACCTTTTAAATAATAAAGAGACCATATAAAATCTGGCAGAATCGCTACATTCCTTTTCAAAATGTTGCTTTTATAACTTCAAAGATTAATCTCTACTTTATGTGACACTCTGGTGGGAAACTAGATAGTGATTTGATATGTAACGTGTTTGTCACGTTTTCATTAAGGCAGAGCTTAAATAACATTAGACTCAGTAAGGCTGTTCACAGATTTTTATAGATTTTTAGTTCCTCAAAGCTCTGATCTTTGTGTGATTTACAGCCATCACTTGAAAAGCAAAGTAATGTTACAGTTTGAGGTTCTTTACTTGTTCAATTTTAAAATCACATAATGGTTGTGAAGCAAAATCAAGGTGGTGGTGACTGTTTTCCAGAAGCATTTTTGCACATACTATAGTTAGATGTCCCCCCCCCCCCCAAAACTATGGTTGTTGCAAACTGCACGAAGAGATCATACATGTCTTTCCCAAAAAACTGAGGTTGAATTACAGCAATTTTCTAGTTCATTTCTTCCTCCATTTTCATGTATTGAAGGTTCTATTGTCTGTTTTCGTATCGAGAGAGCAAATCCTATTACTGAGCAACCAACTGCTCTTCCTTGTGTGGATACTGTAGTAATGCCACTTTTGAGATTCTTTTTCCATTCACACTTTTTCATTTTTCAGTTCACGAATCCTAATAGTCTGACTTTCTTTTATTTATTATCTGAAATTGTTTCAGAAAATTTGTGAAAAGTTACAATAGCCTTCCAAATTCTCTTTCCTCTGAACTTTACACTGATATATCCTATCCATCAACACGTTTCCTGTTTTTGGTCTTTAATATTTTAATTTTATTCCTTTCAAATAGCTTTCCCATTTTTATTATATCACCACTGGTCCATCAAAATCACTCAAAATAAAATAATTTTTTAAAAAACATATTTTTGATGTTAATATATTTTTCTCGGGCTTCCAGCCGTGTTAATATATCATATTTGCGGGACGTTTCGAAGGCGTCCATCTCTGCCTACATTCTCAACCAAATGTCAGTGTATAACTGTTTGTTTATTCAGCCGCTGCTACGGAAACGGTGGAAAACAAAAACCAACACAACGCGATTACGTCATCCGCTCTTCTGCTCGTTACAGGCGCGAAACTGTTTCAGCATTTTAATCGCCGGGTTCCAGGCTGCACTGAGTTGATAACCAGTGTCCCTGTTGACTAATAAATCAGTTAATCTTATTTCTACAGCCTCTGTAATAACGCTGGCCCAAAAATCTTTGACCCGGGCTAAAATGGTTGTTTTTTCAAATTCAAAAGTGTGACCTTCTTGCACACTATGTTCGGCCACCGCAGATTTTTCTTCTTGGCCAAGACGAACATTTCTGGCGTGCTCTACACATCGCTGCACAATGCATCGCTGCGTCTGTCCAATGTAGCCGCGGCCACATTCACATGGTATATAATATACACCAGGGGTTCGTAAACCTAGGTCATCTTTAACGCTGCCGACCAAGTTACTAATTTTAGTGGGTGGTCTATAAATTGTCTTGACTCCGTGTTGTGATAGCAGTCTACCTATTTTGAAACTTAGGGCACCCACAAACGGCAGAAACGCAAGGCCCTTGGTATCACTCTGATCTCTCCGTCGATTTTCCTTCTGTTTAAACGCACGAGTAATCTGTCCCTGATTATAACCATTATTTAAAAACGTTTTCTGGAGATAGTCCAATCACCAGCCAGGCTATGTTTGTCACAAATCCTTTGTGCTCTGTGTACCAAGGTAGTTAATACAGAGTTACGTTGTGCCGGATGATGACAGCTGTTGGCATTTAAATATAAGTCTGTATGGGTAGGCTTCCGATACACAGTGTGTCCCAGCGAACCATCAGCACGTTTAATAACAAGCACATCAAGAAACGGCAGGCAACCGTCCTCCTCCAATTCCATTGTGAACTGAATATTTTCATGGATTGAATTGAGATGCGCAAGGAATTGGTCAAGACTGTTTCTGCCATGGGGCCAAATCACAAATGTATCATCGACATACCTATAAAAACACTTCGGCTGGAGTGGTGCGTGGTTTAGTGCCTCTTCTTCAAAAAATTCCATGAAGAAATCAGCAATGACAGGAGACAACGGTGTATATTATATACCATGTGAATGTGGCCGCGGCTACATTGGACAGACGCAGTGATGCATTGTGCAGCGATGTGTAGAGCACGCCAGAAATGTTCGTCTTGGCCAAGAAGAAAAATCTGCGGTGGCCGAACATAGTGTGCAAGAAGGTCACACTTTTGAATTTGAAAAAACAACCATTTTAGCCTGGGTCAAAGATTTTTGGGCCAGCGTTATTACAGAGGCTGTAGAAATAAGATTAACTGATTTATTAGTCAACAGGGACACTGGTTATCAACTCAGTGCGGCCTGGAACCCGGCGATTAAAATGCTGAAACAGTTTCGCGCCTGTAATGAGCAGAAGAGCGGATGACGTAATCGCGTTGTGTTGGTTTTTGTTTTCCACCGTTTCCGTAGCAGCGGCTGAATAAACAAACAGTTATACACTGACATTTGGTTGAGAATGGAGGCAGAGATGGACGCCTTCGAAACATCCCGCAAATATGATATATTAACACGGCTGGAAGCCCGAGAAAAATATATTAATATTCAACGCCGTGAAAAATTACTATCCTATATTTTTGATGTGTTAGAACATTATGTACGTATGGGCTGCTTTACTGGATAAATTTTGATTTGTTCAAGTTTTTTTCATATACTCAACTCTAATAATGCAAATTGTTTGTTTGGTTTTCAGTTGAAGACTTCAATGAGGCCTGGAATGAACTGTCGACCGGGGTGCGGGCGGCGTACGGGTTGGGCTTAGCCCTGCGTCTGGGCCAGATGGCACGAGTCGAGCTCAACTACTGTGTGCCTTTCTCTACAGTCTGCGGTGACCGGTCTAGCTCTGGTGTACAGTTGGGCATTGGTGTACATTTTCTGTAGTAATCTCTGCACTTGCCTTGTTGAGTTTCTACCAATAAAGTATAGTTTTGAAGCTGTTAGTGTAATACGTGTTTCTATATTTGAACCTGCCATTTAAAATTCCCAGACCAGGTTCTGCTGTCAGTTGTGACTGGGATGTTTATAGATGTTTTCAGGCCCTTTTTTTGTATAAGTACAGATCTTGCCATAAAAGGAAGTTGTCATCTTAGTACACAATGGGTTGGTTCGGTTGTAAAGAAGAAATGCAGAAAGGGGGAAAAAATAAAGTTAAAAAAACCTCAATTTCTTGAATAAGCTTAAAATAAGAATAAAGTCAATGTTCAAAAGATTAACTTTAATGCAAAAAAGAATGGAGTCCTAGATATCAATTGTCTTAAATTTTTTATTACTAGCTACAGCCAGGGCTACATTTAGGGTCTGTAGGCCCCTAGGGTATAACTGTGGTGTGGAGAGATATATATATATATATATATATATATATTGAACATTAGGATAGGATAAAAAACCACCGCTTACCAAAGAAGTGGATTCCAGCGGCGTTGGTACACAAAAAAACATGAACACACAAAGAATAGAATTTTCGAGCATGACTTTTCCTCAGTAGAAGTGAGATGGTTGCACGCAAGGGGTCGGCAGCCAACTGCGTGAGCCACAATGTCGGTGGCTCATGGTGGGGGAAAAAACAACATGGCAGGAAGTGGCTGGCTTGCGTCGAATGCAAGTCTTTCACAAGCTCGGCCACTTACTTCTGTTAACTTGAAAAAGGGGTTTTAACCCGAAATATTGTATTTTCTTTGTTTGTGTGTTGTTTTGTATTGCTGCTGCCCTCCTCCCTTCAACTTTGGTGAGTGTTGGGTGTATTTTATCAGTCCTGTCAATATAAATATTGCCTCACGACATTTTTTTCCTTTCATTTTTACCTATAAAGTAATATCGAATACTTATTATTACCTTTTAATGAAAAATATTGAATAATGTAATTATGGTAAAAATATGTGAGGATAACTTACTGAAGAATCGAAAGTTCGTAACTTGCTTTCTGTATCTTTTCATAGACTGAAGTGAAAGATGTTGGCAAATAATGCCCGCATGTTCAATTTTTCGACTTATGATCGATAGATAAGGTGCTGCCTATTTTAGTGGTGGTGTTGCAACCAAGCACCCTCAGCAAAAGCTGTGGAATAACAAACTCAAAAGTTTTAGTAACAATATGAAACAGTAGGCCTACTACTTATTAAGATAAATCAAACAAAATAAATGATTTACATCACCAAAGCACTCAATAGAGAAGGATTAAAAAGACAATATTGATTATTCACACAAGCATGTCAACAAGATGACAGCGACTAACATATTTTTATTTTTGCAAGTGGTGTGGGCCCCTTGACTACAGCCTTGGTAGCCTATGGTTGATTGCGGCCCTGGCTACAGCTAGGTAGAGTCATTATCAAAGTAGAGAGCATTCCATTTTTATATTAATTTTTTTGGTCATTGACTTTATTCTTATTTTTAAGCTTATTCAAGAAATTGATTCTGAATTGTGGGACATCCAATCACTGCTAAACAATTTTTTTTTAAAAAGATTATTTTGATTCACTTTCACACGAATAGCATGTTTTTTAAAACCAATAATTTTATTTTTGACTTATTAGTTCACAAGTGTTTTTTTTAACTATAACTTTTTAAGATTTTTTAATAATATTTAATCTGGAAGTGGGGGAAAATTGAATTAAAAGATTACTTATCACTTTTCTGTTGCTACTGACAAAATATTGAAAATACCAGGACTTGGCTATGAAATTATTGTATTGTTATCGGATCATAATACATGTGCAAAACGTCAAACAATTTCGACATCTGGAAAGGGATGAAAGCTTCGGGAGGATGGCGGTTCGAATCCCCGTCCGGGCATCCAGATTTGGGTTTTCCATGGTTTCCCAAATCACTCCAGGCAAATGCCAGGATGCTTCCTTAAGGCGGTCATGGCTGAATTCCTTCCCATTCCTTGCCCTCATCCTTTCCCTTCTCTAAAGACCTAGCTGTTGAGAGACGTAAAGCAGTTTAAAAAAAAAAAAGGGATGAAAGCTGAATTCCAAGATTCCATTGCATTTGTACAGGACAAGCTAATACAAAGTGTGTACAAATCGAGGCATGTGAAACATTATTGAGAATGTCGGTTGTAGTAGATAATGTAGAGATAAAATAGGATAAGAAGAGTTGAAGGATTGCCTTATACTCTTACAGTGACTTGTGAATAGAAGAAATTATGAAAAATTTTGTATGGAAGAAGGTTAGAAAAGTGTGGAAAAAAACATACCTAATGTTGATTGTTTCCAGAATGAGACAGGATAGGAACAATAATCAATTGAGTGTTGGTAGCCACATATAATAGGTTAGTTGTCAGAGTTGTGGCATCTCCGACAGTTTCAATTGCTTATGGGGGAGGAATTTAACACTCCAATTATAAAAGAAAATGTTAAGAAAATAATATTAATTAAAATTAATAATAAAGTCTTTTTTATTTATTCTTGTAAGTCTGTGGGTGGGCCAGATAGTGACGACATTTTGGTTCAAATCAGCTCAGGCTTTACTAAGAAAGATATTGAGAAATATGGCTGTTTTATGATTTAAAACACTATACAGTGACATGATTTGATATAGGGTACTTTAACGGAATCACATCTGAAATATTTAATTGATAAAAATTGGTCGTAAGCAAATGAAATAAATTATGCAATCACAAGGTAAATTTCATAGATATATCCGAATGCAACAAATAGGCAAGACTCCTATCTATACACTGTGACCTTTGTGGTGATTACATGATTATTAGTTGGTCTATGCTTCCAGAGCATGCTCGTGTTAACTTATTGGAATTTTGGCTACGTTTTGTGCTTGTTGCTTGGAAAGGTCATTGCATCGTGGAGAAGAAATAAGTTGCCATAAATTCCTCTAAAGCCGCATTCCCACAAGCGTTGTGTGGCAGTATACGCCTTTCATCTTTTACCGCCTGGCGATGTGGCAAAAGATGAAAGGCATCCCTTACCAAGTGCGGTGGGAATGCGGCTTAAGAGTTACTCAACTTGAAGTCTGATCTCAGTTTTATTTGTGATTAGTTCTGCTGGTGTTGGTGGTAGATATTGTAAGAAATACTTAATTTGAATTAAAGTTATTACAAGAAGAAAGGGGAACATCTTTTAGTCATTAAATGTTTCTATAACTTATTTTAAGAAAGAAGAAAGGCAACTGTGTAAAAAACTAATGAGAGGAGAACTGGTTTTCAGCCAATAGTTGCTAAACGTACGATAAGTAGAAGCGTTGGACAGAACTGTTAGGGGAAGGCAAAAGATGGTGAAAGTAATTTCAGCAGAAAAAATGGTGGAAAAATGAAATACTTTCTGTGCATTGGAATAAGGTGACTTGACAGTAAATAAAACATTAATTTTTTAATTTACATAACTTTTTATTCAACATAGACTGATGTAAGGCTATACAATAATGGAAGTGTGAAGCACTCTTGACATTTGTTTTGGATGTTTGAAATTAAATGCTTTCTTTTGACACCAGTTAAAGTCTTGGAAATATCCAGAAGTTACTTGACACTAAATCGAGCAAATATAGGATTGATCGAGCAGCAATTTCGTTTGCTTTTATGTGTTTACAGTTTGTCGTGGAAGAAATTTCTTGCTCTTATTATTGGGATCAAACTTTAATAATTGTGAAAAAATATATCAAGCACCCAAGTAATATGTCTATTGTTTGAGATGCTAACATACATTTCTTATGTTTAATTTCTCTGGAATAATTAATTAAAATAGTGAAGAGAGTTTTGATTATGCTCATCTGTTTGTACACTCCCCCCCCCCCTCCCATTCTTTAGGAGATTCTCTGTCCTTTCATTTTGACCTCCAGTACTTTGTAACTAGCTCATATTGTTAGCACAATCTCTTTTTTATCACCTGTTCCAGTGCTTGGCATAAGTCTGATTCCATATCAGATGCTCTTTTCATATTCCTGCAGCACTTCACTCCATAATTTTTCTAGTGCGTGTGTTGGTACATAATGAAAACATGTAAGGGGACAATGCTTATAGCTGAGCTTAGCGGGTGTCTCTCTTCCCACCTTCCTCAGTGATAACCAGGAAATGCTACTGCCCACTAGCCATTTATTTACCTGAAATTCTATTGGTGATCGGTTATCAGAAGGTTTAAGCATCTGCTAAAGTGTTCTTGATACTGCTGAAATTGAGTGTGGTGGGTTCACTTGATTATGAAAATTATGAGTCAGAAATTTGAGTAACTTTGTGTTTATTAAACCAGTTGATCGGTCTTTATCGAAATCTCTACTCCAAAGTATTTACGAAGGATAGAATAACTAATAAATGTCATGATTAAAACAGGTAGCAGCAGAATGAATAACTTGCAATAACTACGCAATGAAAAGACTGACCAAGAAAATTTTCCACATCGTCAATGGACACCGACAAACCAAAGCACGCTGGTTTATAGAAACCCAGAAGGACCTCGCAGAAGTCAGCTTAGACCCATTGATATCTACAAGCAGTATATATAGGCAATTAATCACTCCACATAAATTTGCCCCTGAGATCCCAACTTCAAAAAATCTGAAACTCAGAAATGCGTGGACACAAGAGATGTGTCAAGCCCACAGTGAAAGGATGAGGAGGTTTTGGGAAGATAAGAACAGCAAGAAGAATAAGAGGGACAATGCAAATTAATGGTTCCACGTGCTCCTTAGTGGGCTAAATGATAAAATAATTTAAAGAGAGTAGGTTTTCGGACAATTGTCTTAGAAACAACAATATCAAACTAAGACTTAACTCTGCCCTGTTATCCTCAAAGTGGCAGGCTTTATCGACAAAGCAGTATTTGAGGATAGTAATGCAACAATAATTCATAAATTTAGACTCAACAATTCAGACACTGTTAATACTGTACACAAAAACCCTGTTAATTACAGATACCTAACAAAACTGTGTTAAACTTCCATAAAATTGTTTTAGGAGAATTCTGAATAAAATAAACCACTCGAATGCATTGAAATAAAGAGAAATATGAACTCGTTACTACTGTGATATTAAAAAAACTGTTAATTTTGATTTAAACTAAATAGATTAAAATAAGTGTTCTGTTAAGTGCTCTTATACATGTTTGGTAACTTTTTCACCATGCATGTGTAACTTTTTTTCCCCTGCTGTTATTTTATTTAAATGTTGGAGAGTAATGAGACAGAAAAATTGCGAGTGAGTTGTAGGACGTTTTTTCAGATGACTAGAGTGCTACATTATTCAAAGTGGGGATGTACTGATGGTGTTTTATTTCAGATGCCAGCAACTTCGAGAGGGCGTCATGAGATTATTACTGTTGGAGAAATAAAGTTTATTTCTTTAAAAGGAAAAATAAAAAAAATCCTTAGCTTGAGAAAGTCTTCAAGAACAAATATAAAATATCTGATCAAAAGTGTCCCATCATCCCTATCTAATTCTCAATTGAATGATAGTTGTTATGACAGGCGCCCCACCAGTATAAAAGGAAGTGGGGAGTATTGTGTTGTTGGTAAAGAAACCATGACAGTAGAATGAGTTTGTCAAGAGAGGTCGGTGTTTTCATAGGTGGACTGGTCATGGGATATCACTTGAGTAAAAAAATCCATTAACCCTTCTAAAGCTGCTCAGGTTTAATGTTGGTGACGTGATTGTGAAGTGAATGCCAAGGAATACCAACAAATAGACCAAGACCAGGCAGACTTCTTTTAATGACAGACAGAAACCATCGAGTACTGCGGATGGTGGTTGTAAAAATCACAAAAAAATTAGCAGAAGGAATTACTTTTGAGTTCCAGAGTGCTACCAATGACTGTTCGATGGTAGTGTGGTATAAAGGTCGAGCCAAATATTTCTATACTCAGTGCTGAGCAATGTTTGAGGTAGTGTGTAGAGCAACGCCAATGGACAGTGGATGACTGCAAGTGATTTGGAGTGGTGGATCATAATATAATGTGTGGCAATGTGATGGAAGGGTTTGGGTTTAATTTAATTTTTCCAGTGGCAATTTACCTACACACCCTTCTTCCCCCTTTTCTGTGCCCACCTACATTTTTCCTCTTACAAATTTCTACTTTAAATTCTTTCAATGTTTTCGATAAATTATTCATCATTTCTCTTGGTAACTTATTCCAATCCCTGACACCCTTACCTAAAAACGATAATCTTCCTACACTCTTGTGTCTGAAATTGAGTGCCAGCATGTGGTCATGTTCATCTTTTCCCTTCCATGCATTAATTTTAATTCTTACACCAAAATATTTCCATGCCTCATCACCAATGTACACCTTGTATACAATCATGACCCTCTTCACCCTCCTACTGTCTTCCAATGAATGCGATTAAAGTTCTTTTATTATATCTCTTACTGATTGTGTTCTGTGGTAATTACCAGAAACAAATCTAGCAGCACGTCTTTGCACCCTCTCCAACTCCTGTATTTGATACTCAAAATGAGGGTTTGACGAATGCTTGGAGAACATTATCTTCCATCATCTCATCTTAAAAAACTGGCAGAGACAAAACTGGTGATTGAAAATTTGAATCAAAGAGATTGATTAAATAGATTGTTAAAGCAGTGCAACTAATTAGAAGTTATAATGCCAACTGTGGAGGACATAAATATTGTCTCCCTATCCAGTGATCTAAAGAAGATATGCCAAACATACATGAGCCACTATGGCAAAAAATAGCAATTACACTATAAAAAGATTTTCTACTTGTCCAAATTTTTTACTAAACTGAGTAGGTTATGAATTTTAGACCACTACTATTAAACATTACTAAAAAATATCACACTACCTACATGTTTTAACCATTTTTCATTTTTATTGGGCCATAAATCAGCATTTAAGCAACTGCTCTCTCTAATATTGTACTGAAATGATTCAAAATGTTCTCGGACTCTTCCATTTCACGAACATTAAGTGTTACTACCTTTTATAAATTACAGAAAATCTAAATTTTGCATGCTTACATAATGGATGGTTAAAATGTTGAAAACGTGAAATACAAATGTCCTATCATATCATTTGATAAACTCAGTTCAGCATTGCATGTTGGATATATGGTAGATAAAGATTTGAAAATCCTGCTTTCATTAGCGGATGGATATAGGTACTGGAGAAATAACAAAACTGGTTTATAAAACGTTAGTCAGCTCCCTCCTTCAGAATGGTGGGCTGGTATGGACTGATATTGTGGTATCAAATACAGTGGTTTAACAGAACAAGGGAGGGCTAATAAATTTGCCCGTGGCAATTACTGTAGATAATACCACTAACTTATGACGAAGTAGGTGGATTTGGAGTCATTGAAAGAAAAGAGGTTGGCAAAAAGAGTGTCCTGTACATAACACATCAGCTACTTATGAGGTCTGAAGGGATATTTGACGAAGAAGAAGTAGCAATGTGTGGATGCGAAAAACACTGAGATAACTTTTAATTTTATTAATAAAAAAGTGTGAAAATTGTTGACTGTAGTCAGGAACTGATATAAGTTATGGAGGGATTTACTGAACAGTTGGCCGTTAACTGTGAAAGAATATGAAGTAAAAATGCGTATAATACCCAAGTAGTGTTTTAGAAAATTACTTCTGGAGCATATGCTCCGCTGCAATTACTGTTAATAATAAAAAAGCGATAAATTTTATAAGACAGTGGTTAAATTTAGGCCGAGAATTTTTCAGACCACTAATGTATATACAATCTGTAAAACCAAAGATTTTACGATGTGACATTGAAGTTTGTCTTTGAAAATTTGGCTGGAAAACAAGAGGAAAATTACTGATATATTTTAGACAGCGCAAAAAATAAATAAAAATGGATAATAAGTCAAAATCTTCAATACTTGCAGGAGGTACATGTTCACAAATATTATGTGAAAGGTTTAGAACGTTCATCGTATACAGCAACAGTGTCTCAATGATATAGGCACGTAGGGTAAGCGCCTGTAGATTCAGTTTGCTGAGCATCTTGAGGCTGTTAGCTTGATTCACCGCAAAGTATAGCTACATTTTTAAAATTGGATGTTTGATTTTTATTGACACCGATTCAACAAAGATGATATTGGTGAACGTAACATCTAATACCAAAAATCATCTTTATTTCGGATATAACCGTTGTGTTCTCGAATATCACTAAAAGGTTTGCTAAATTAACTAACGATACTTTTTTCTTATCATGATCGAGATCATTACAGTCATTGACTTAATGTTAAGGCAATTCGAAGACTACATTCTACACTGCAAATATTAAAGATATCAAGAAGACAGTCTAGTTGTTTTAAAGAAACATCTTTATTGAGCAGAGAATTTTCTAAACCCATTAATTATTCTCTACACAAATCTAACTTTTTAACTGTGTTTAATATTCCATAACTTTTATGAACTAGTGAAAGATTGGATTTGCCCATGAGGATTATTACACTGTTCATTATCTCTCAAAAACCGAACACTAAATGTTACAAAATGAACATAATTAGCGCGATGGACTACACGCATGGAAACGCACAAGAATGATCAGGTGAATACAAATCCTTCGGTTCCTTTATAGCTGCCGTAAGTTCGATTCTCTGCTGAAACGCACCCTAATCTCGGACAAATCCACCCTCCAATATTTTGTTTTCGTTCTTTGTTTTCTTCTGTTTCCATCCTCTGTCCTCCACCCTTATTCGATATCATTGCTGTCTATAATACGAGGTCATAAAAAAACTGTTATTTCAGTTATACTTCTTTAAAAAACGAGGCTTGCCCTGTTTCCGGGATGAGATCAATAATAGTTTCTAATTTATTTAATTGCGATGGAGCGGTGGCAATTTCACTACAGACACATTTATATCCTCTCTTGTACCCGCCTACTTTTGTCTTCTACGAATATTAATTTTAAATACTTTCAACATTTTTGCTAAATTATTCCTAATTTCTCCTGGTAATTTATTCCAACCTCTAATCCCCTTACTAAAGATAGAAAATGTTTCTTTATTGAATACGACAGAGTCTCAGATAATAATCGCACTTTAACCAAATATATTGCTGATTTCTTGTAAGGTATTAGCTTGTTTACTGTTTGGAATAATTTTTTATTAGCCTTTTAAATAGTGACATTTTATCAACACCATTTAGCAATGACAGAATTGCAAGGCCTAATTTGACAGTGTAGCAAGACTTGCCTGTGGACTTTGCACTGGAGTGGATAGTACTCAGAATAACTTATTACAATATTTTATTTTTGTCAGAACTCCCTCCAATGGTTTGAAAAAATCATCCTAACCTCTCAATAATTTGCTTTCACATCTACCGAATTAACAAGTTATAAATGTTTCAAAATGTAACCCGTCGATACACCACTCTTAATTATTCAAATATCTTTCCATGCCTCATCACCACTTGTACACTTTCACGACTTTCTTCACCCTTTACCTATCTTCCAATGAACCAATTTCAGTTTCTTTATCATACCAGTTACTGACTGAATTCTGCGGTAATTTCCAGAGACAAATCTAGCATCCCTTCTTTGCACACCCTCCTGTATTTGATACCCAAAATGTGGGTCCCATACTACACCATTATATCGAAGCAATGGTCTGGCCAAAGTATTGTAATCCAGTTCCCTTACTTCTCTGGTACATCCCCGCATCAGTCTCTCCAACAAGCGAAGGATTTGAAATCTTTTCCTACTAACTCTCCAATGTGTCCTGCCCGGTTGAGTTTGTTATCAAATATTATGCCAAAGCATTTACATTTCAAGCCTGCATTAAACAATTTTTTCTTGCTTTCGATACCTGTCTTATTTTGCAACAGATTGTTATTTTAATAAATCAATTCTGCTGTTACCTCTGTTCTGTTTGAATGTTCGGTCTATTGTTGTTATTTATGCTTCTATTTATCACCTTTGTATCACTACTTTTCATATCTTCGAATTATCCTTCTAAGATTTTCTTCATGCCATTCAACCTTTTCTCGATATCCTCGCTGTTAACTGCGAATAAGGCAATATCATTAACGAATAGCAAGATACCAAGGTTTTTTCATTATACAGATATCGTTTGATTGTGGCGATAAGCATTGTAATTGTACAAAAATTGAGTGAACTAATTACAGCAACAAGTAAGTTGAATGGACGCTGGGTGCAATAATTGGAGCAGGGTGCAAAGAAGGGCTGCTAGTTTTTTTGTCTCTGGAAATTACCGCAGAACACAATCAGTAAGTTATATGAAAAAGGATCTGAAATGGGATTCATTGGAAGACAAGAGGAGGGTGAAGAGAGTCTTGGGAAAATACGAGGAGTATACTGATGATGAGGCGTGGAAAGATGCTGTTGGAAGAATTAGGAGAAGATGATGGAATGGAAAAGATGACAATGACCACAAATTGGTACTCGATTACAGGCGTAAGGTTGAGGGAAGATTTTCTTTCATAGGTAATTTAATTTAATTTAATTGCAATGGAGCACACGCTCCGGTGGCAATTTCACTACACACCCATCTTCCCCCTATCCTGCACCAACTTACATTTGTCCTCTACAAATTTTATCTTTAAATTCTTTCAAAGTTTTCGGTAAATTATTCATCATTTCTCTTGGTAACTCATTCCAATCCCTGACACCCTTACCTAAAAAAGAGAATCTTCCCACACCCTTGTGCCTGAAATCGAGTGCCAGCTTGTGGTCATGGTCATCTTTTCCGTTCCATGCACTACTTTTCATACCTATTGCAATATCTTTCCATGCCTCATCGCCAGTATATGCCCTGTACACTCCCATGACCCTCCTCATCCTCCTCCTGTCTTGCAATGAATCCCATTCCAGCTCCTTTATCATATCCGTCACTGATTGCATTCTGCGATAATTTCCAGAAACAAATTTAGCAGCCCTTTTTTGCACCCTCTCCAACTCCTGTATTTGATACGTAAAATGAGGGTCCCATACTACACTACCATATTCGAACAATGGTCTGACCAAAGTTTTGTAATACAGTTCCTTGACTTCTCTCGTACATCCCCTCATCACTCTCTCCAACAAGTGCAGAACTTTGAAACCTTTTCCTACCACCTGTCCTATGTGTCCTGCCCAGTTAAGCTTGTTATCAAAAGTAATGCCAAGATATTTACATTTCAAGGGAGTCAGGGATTGGAATAAATGATTAGTAATAATGAAGTGAAATTATGAATAATTTATCAAAAAGGCTAAAAGAAATTAAAGTTGAAATTAGTAGAGGTAAAAAGTAGATGGGAAAAAGGAAAGGGGGAAAATTAGTATGTAGGGAAATTACCACTGGAGCAGGGTAGATCTTGTTAGGCTGTAATAATTTGCGGAATTTTGTCAGGTAATCTCAAAAGATCCGCTGAACTTTAATAGTCAGAATTTTAGTGATTTTCAACACAGTTTGTTTACGCATAGAATGATGTCGTTTTCAGTACCGACATGGACGCTTCCCAACCTGCCTTGGGGGTCCAGGAGACAGGCGAAGAGGATGGACCGCATCTGTCACAGCAAGAAGCCGTCTGTCGAGGTCAGTGACACAAACGTAACCAGGGTGATGCTGCCGCCTCGCAAGGCAATGTATGGGTGGAGTCAGTGGTAAGTATCGCCGACCGTTGTTGCAGACGCAGCCGCTGACGCCGGCGGCGCTGTTGTCGGCGAGCGGCAAGTCGAACCCGGCGGACGTGACGAGGGTGGACCTGAGCGGACAGAGCTTCAGTGGCAGCGCCCCACCCGACGACTTCGGAGACTTTGTCAGGCCCGTGAGCCGCTATCAGTGACATCCACATTACAATGTATTTTATAACCAACATAAAGAAAGTGGATTACGTACACTCTTTGGAAAAAAAATTGACTGTGGGCGCCTGAGACTAAGTCCATTATTTTGCACTATGTGGCATCACTGGAGAGTTTGTTCCAGGCATTGACTTAAGGAAATGAATGACAGATGGCCCTGAGTTGAATATCCGCAATGATGCCACATTGTGCGAAATAAGGGACTTAGTCTCAGGCGCCCACAGTCAATTTTTTTGCCAAAGAGTGTACACCTTCTATACAATACAGTCTGTAACATAGAGAGTTCTAAAGAAAAAGAAAATACAATATCGGTTACTCTGAGAAAAGAGCTTGTTGTCTTGTAGGCAATGAGTAACAGGAAGAGAGAGCGGATAATAACGCTAGTTTGTGTATAGGTCGCTACTATTCAATCAGTCACTGTTAAAAATTCGTTTTATAATCTTGGAGAGCTTACTTCTTGAATGTAGTTCAAATTAATAAGACCATGTTGGGACCATTGGTACTCATTATTCTATCGGGTAATTGTGTTGATGGTTTACTAGCAGAATTTAGTTTTTTTTTTTTTTTTTTTTTTTGCATAATGCTGTATAAAAGGATCAAAACGATAGAAGACTGTGAACAGCTGCAAAGTGGTCTGGACAGGATATCTGGGTGTGTAGGTCAACATGGGACGAAGATATATGCAAAGAGGAATCAGCTTATTAGATACACAGATGAAAAACTAAAGATTGATTATGATTATGAGGTGGGGAAAGAATTGATTCTTGAAGAGTTGAATTGTAAATACCTTGGCATTCCATTTGACAACAAGCTTAACTGGGCAGGACACATTGGTCAGGTAATAGGAAAAGGTTTGAACGTCCTTCACTTGCTGGAGAGAGCGATGAGATGTCCGAGTGAAGTAAAGGAATTGGGTTGCAAAACTTTGGTCAGAGCATTGCTTGAATATGGTGGTGTAGTATGGGATTCACATTTTGTGTATCAAATACAGGAGTTTGAGAGGGTGCAATGAAGGGCTGCTAAATTTATCTCTGGAAATTACCGCAGAAAACAATCAGTAACCAATATGATAAAAAATCTGGAATGGGATTCAATGGAAGACAGGAGGAGGGTGAAGAGAGCCATGGGAATGTACAAGGCTTATATTCGTGATGTGGCGTGGAAGTATATTGGTGTAAGAATTAAGAGTAATTCATGGAAGGGAAAAGATGAATATGACCACAATCTGTCACTAAATTTCAGGAACAAGGGGGTCAGGGATTGGAATAAGTTACTAATGAGAGCTGATGAGGGATTACAAATGGAGACGATGAATAATTCACCAAAACCGTTAAACTAGTTTAAAGTCGACAATAGTAGAAGACAGGCCTTTATAATGAACCTTTCCATTCGGGTGTTGGCCAGCAGATTAGGAAACGTGGTGGTGCACAATTCCCGAACACCAGATTCCTGGGTTAGATTCCAAACCTCTCCACGCTTGGAGTGAGTGCAAACGATGAAGATTCGTCCATCTGATGGATACATTAAATTAAGCAGCCTCATGGTGTTGTAACGGCTACTCGCGCTATTCGTGTTTGTATAGTTAAAAGTTCGTTGAGCAATTGAGCAGCTACACTTCCTAACACGATTTTTCTTAAGGTTTCTTCCGCCACTAATTACTCTTTTAATTAAAGGTTCGTTTTGCCGTGCGGTCGCCAGTCTTTTGGCTATGCTAATTGGTTAATTAAAGTCACAGAAAAAAAAAACACACATGCGTACTAGTTTTCGTAGATTTATTACTCTGAGACTACACAGTCCATAAGCATGCCACCAGACAATAATACTAATGTTTCTTCGTCACCGAAAATAGCAGCTTCAAGTACAGTCAAAAACTAAATAAGCAGTGAGCACAATTCTCGAAACTAATTAACAAACAATCGCCATAGTCCGATTCTGCAGTAGTTTACTAAACACAGTTTATATTGAATCAGGTCTCTCGGAAGAACCTTCATAGTCCAACATATACTTTAGCACACATCCCACAGTGTTCTTTAGTACGGAACACACGCCAAGCGGCCGTACGATGTATTCACGGGATAAACACACTGCCGTAGACCTTCCGTTCCCGCCGGCTGTTCCGTACGTTACCCCTGTCAATCACCGACTCCCGACTCCCCGCGCTCTGCGCTCGCCCACCGCCAAAGACCTTATATACCTCTCAGATTACACTATCCACTCCAAATATAACCGTAACGTTCATGGTTACGTTACAGTGTCTTCCTGAAGAAAAGACCTGAATGTGTCGGCAGTGGACTTCATCATCTCCCTTCTTTCATCTACATAAACACAACAGAATCAAAACAGTTAAAGAGAATCACAAAAAAGGGAGAAAGTGCTGGCTGTCCTATCATTGTAATGAGGAACAGAGATGATCCAACAAACATGTATCAGGACCCTAAAATACTGATTTATTTACTCATATCCCAATTGTCAACAGTTGATTTTCTTAATCCCCAAAGAACAGAGGTTAAAGATAATATTAAACTACGCGTCCTCTTTGTTCCTGACTATACTGATCCATGTTCTACCTGTTATAAGTGCTAGTCTGACTCAGTCGGTGCTGTATGGTGCCTAGAGTTTGGCCATTACCATAAGACACTGACAAAAACAATGTCAGGCTCCTCTGAATCAACTGTGGGTCAATATTTGACGAATCACCTGGGGTATGGAAGAAAAGAGAGATGTGGGCTTAGTTGAAAAGCTCACACTGACCATTCAAATTGTGCATACCGATATTTTCAGATCAGAAAGTTGCGGTAGTATCATTTACCTCAGGGTCTTCGATATTTTGTCATGTTTGATGTATCTTAATAGCTGTACAGCTGGCCTGCGTTATAAAAACATTGTATTTTGAAGACTAGTTTCGCCCTCTTTTCTGCTGTGAATCCGTCTATAATGTTCAACGGAACAACAGCTATTGATTTTTGGAAGTGATACTCCAAGTGAAACAGTTCTTACCTTAAGCTGCGGTTTTTTTTGCTATCATCAGTCTCTCTCGACTGGTTTGATGCAATCCTCCATCCATTCCTATCTTGCGCCAACCTCTTCATCTCAACCTGCCCCATACAACCCACGTCCTCAATTATCTGCTTCATATATTTTAATCTCTGTCTTCCTCTACTGTTTTTACATTCGACTGTTCCCTCAACTAACAAATTAACCAACACTGCATGTCTCAAAATATAACCCACCATCCTGTCTTTTCCACAAATTTCTTTACTCACCAACCATTTCCAAAACTCGCTCATTTCGTACTTTATCTGAACACTTAATTTTCAGCATCCTTCTATAGCAATTACTTAATTTTCCTTCTTTCTGGTAAAGTCCATGCTTCGCTACCATAAAGTGCTGTGTTACACACTCAGAATTTAAAAAAGTTATTTCTGAGTCCTAGTTCAATGTTTGAAACGAAAAGATTTCTCTTTTTCATGTTACCTTGCGTAAGAAACGGGTAACTTATATAGACTAAGTATCATCTTGGTTCTCTGGATGGAGCCGCGTCGATTTATTAAAACCTGACGTTTCTGTCAACATTCTGTGGCCTTCTTCAGAGTAATCATTAGATGGACTAACTTCGCTACTTCGTGCACTCTTCTCTATTCCGCAGTTGAAAAGATTTTTATGCCGAGGATCTAGTTTCTAGATTTCTTCTTGTAGGCGGAGAAGTTGGCCGACTGCGATTGAATCCATTCCTGAATGTCCGCATTAACCAGACATCCACCTTGCCATACTGAAAGATGTTGCATCGATAGAACTATCAAAATAGTATTTGAGGAAGGACCTAAGGGCAAGTAAAACCGTGGACAGCTAAGATAAGATCGAACACAGATTTCCGAATATAAGGAGCAAAGGTCAGAAAGAATTGGAGAAAGCATGAACGGTACAGGAACCGCAAGGGTCATGGACTAATTAAGGAACTTATGTCCGTTAATTAATTAATCACTCTGTTTCTTTGTGTCTGCAGGCTTCACACGGTTCTGGCAGACTTCAACCGGCTTCACCTCGGAGCGTTCTCTGGATTGTCCGCTCTCAGAGACCTGAGTCTCGTCTCAAACCAGATCAGAGAGCTGCCCAAGTACATGTGAGTAGAAACGTCGAACTTTATAAACAGAAGAATTAACTGCACATACTCGTCTGATCAATGGAAGCAGTATTGGTCTTAATGATCTTTTGTTATGAAATGAGACTATTTTATAATTTCTATTTTAAATACAATATTTGAGTACTTTCTGTATATCCTGTGGTATCTTTGAACTGACAGGCATATTATGCGATATGTGGTTTCACCTTCAAACTATCCCATGAGATTCAGCAACCAAGTGTGCCAAGGATGATTTGGAGTATTTGGGCTAGGAAATCCTAACATCTATCTAAAACAGTTTGGAGCAGAGATAATGTATAGACTGTGATGCGACGAGTATAATCTCTGGTGAGGTGAAAGCTAGACATCGACACTAGCGCACCTAGGATCGGGGCGCTAAAACACGTAATGAAGTCACTAGAGGACGAGGATTTTTAAATTAGGATGCCTTCAATCCTCCCTCCAACCACCTATGACATTTTATAAATTGATTTTTGTCATTTTTTAAAATTTTATTTATTTATTTTATATTTATTAGTTTTTACGACACTGGACATTTAAAGAAAGAATAAAGGAAAAATGAAAATAGAAAAAGTAATAATTCTCTTCTTTTTTAATGTTATTACTTCATTTAAAACAGGAACAACAATAATAACAATTATAATTATAATAGAAGCAAATAATTAGAAAAGCAGAAACTCTAACGGTTATTTACATCCCTATGAATTAAGTACATCCATGAAAGTTCAATTGAAATGTCCAATTCCTTTTTACAAACGATCAAATGGCACAGTTAAGATCAGAATCTTCTTGTTAAACGATTATATCACGTCAAGTAACTACTTCTGTAAGCCAAATTTCGCTTTCCAGCTCTATTGTCATCACTTTGAGTGATTCTGGGACAATCTGGAAAGTCGAAATCTGGACTGCCGCACGGGGTTTTGAAGCCTCGTCTTCCAGGCCGGACTCTGTGATTTTTGTTGAGTTGTGTCAAATAAACCCAACGTTGACGATGCACGGTCTAAAGCCATTTTCCGAATTTAGAATTTTGTTCTACCGGTAGTTGATGTCGAAAGACATCCATATCGTCATCGTTGTCAATGTTTTCATGGCTGTCTTCGAAACGTTTTAACCACTCACAAGCAGATTTCATCAACGTTTCATACAATCATTGGAATTTATTACATTTTGACAGAATGCGTAACGCAACTTATTTATTCCTCACTTTTGTCAACGAAAAAAACATCTTGAGAAATACTGTTCGTTGAATATGGGCATGTTGAACATTTTGAGGCGGTCCCATACTGTAGAACCGTACGTATATGTCTCGTAATAGTGATTAACCACGTGACCAGTACGGAAATTTCGGGAATGACATGCGATGAATAGCGAGGTTGGTGATTTCTAGCAGGCTGTCACAAGAAGCGGCTCATTGTGTAGCAATTGTTTATTTGTCAAATGAAACAGGCACGTAGCAAAACACAATGACCGTCTTACAAAGCAATTAGAAATGATGATATGTTTCCCTAACAGAAACAAAAATATCCGAATAGCTCATTACCTGCACAGTTCTTCCTTATCTCTGTGATATTTTGTGCTGCTATCTAGTGGTAATGCGATCATAGATGCCAGTGAAGCCTAGTAGCTTGACTCTGAACTATCGCATGCCCATGACCTTGATTATTCATAATTTCGCCATTTACGGGTTAAATTTCGAAAAATTCCTCTCTTAATTAATGATATTACTAAAGTGGAGAACTTAATCTTTAAAATGATTCCTTATTTATCGATTTTGGTTATGTGTGAAGGGAGAAGGATAGCTTCTCACAAAAAAGTACCTTTAAGAAATAATACACAGGGAGAGTAAAAAGAACTTTACAACTTTGAACGATATAGAAGTCGGTAGATGTGTCATTTTTTAGCAAACAACCTCAATGTTGATGCACGTAGTAAATCAGTACACCTTTCCACCACCAGGAGCGCCAGCGTAGTGTGCAGTTAAAATGGCTACTTTCGCTGGGTGAGGCGTGCTCACTGTGTGTTTTGGTTTCATGAAACAAACCCTGAAACAACTGTTAGGCGTAAATTTAGCACCGAATACGCCAAAGAACTTCCAAGCACTACCCCCGATTTGCTGCAACGAGTGCGGCAAGCAATTGATTACCGGTTGGATGTTTGCCGCATGACAAATGGTAGTCACCTAGAACCAAAATGACACTTGACACTTTTATGTGAAACTTGGTTGTTTGCTGCAGAATGACACATCTACCGATTCTGTAACCCGTATGACAAATTGTAGTGACGTCGAAGCAAAATGACACTTGATACTTTTGTGTGAAACTTGAAGTTGTTTGCTATAAAACGACACATCTACCGATTCTGTAAGCCGGATGACAAATTGTAGTGACGTCGAAGCAAAATGACACTTGCTACTTTTCTGTGAAACTTGAGGTTGTTTGCTACAAAATGACCCATCTACCGAACCTGTAAGTTATCTCAATAAATATCTATATCATTCAAAAGTTGTAAAGTAATTTTGACTCACCCTGAATGTTGTTGGGATTGGGATAAAGCTTATATATAATTTTTCATTTGATATTAAGTTGAATTAGTAAGATTGAGGCTCATGTACGTTGACCTGTGTCGTGTTCCAGACGTCCGGAGAGCGGCTTCCTGAGGCTGGAGATGCTGGACCTGTCTGAGAACCCTCGGCTGCCGCAGTCCATGATCGCCGTGTCGCTGGGACACCTGCCCAAGCTGCGGCAGCTCTTCCTCAGGAGCTGCCATATCAGCAGGTCAGCACTCTCCCTGCCGCTCCAGCCGTTGAGAGATGCATCGGAGTCTTTATTACACCGCGCAATAAGTTAGAACTTACGTTTGTCCTCTTGGTTTGTGTAATGACAGTAATCTCACAACCTCTCCAATACGACACAGTTTAAGATCATGAAGAATCACGACGATCGGCCCATGAAATCGGGGCCTTAACAGGAAAACGACATCTTGAAGCAATTGAAAGAAATGCATGGGAAAGAACAAAAGCCCTACTCTCTGCTTATGAGGTCGTGATTTGGGGTGAAAGTACAAGAGAAGCTGGAGGCTTGGAAAAAGCTGTTGCAAGAGTATGGACTGAAAATCAGCCAGAGCAAGACGGTGGTCATGGCAACAGTTACAGGGACTCACAAAGTGAATATTTACCTAACCAACCAACAACTACAAAATGTTGACCAATTCAAATATCTTGGTAGTACTCTGAGTGAAGACAACACCAGTAAATGTGAGTTTATAAACAGAAACAATAATTCAGCAATCTTTTATAACCAAGCGATAACTCTACTGGAGAAAAATAAAGTGCCCAGAAAGTGCAAACATACACTATTCAAAACCTATTACATCCCTTAGAAACATGTACCCTATCCAGAAGAGACAATAATAGACTTAAATTAAGTTTGTGCGTACCATGCTTCAGAGGACATGAAAGGACAAAGTGAGGAATGAAATCAATCGTGCAGATGCCGGTAAAAACATTAGTGTGGCAAAATCCTTACAGCGTTCTTGCCTGAGGGTGTGGACATGTTCAAAGGATGGATGAAGAAATAAAAACAGAGGCCTACTTTAATATGAACATCAAAGCGAAAGGTAAGGCCCAAAAAGAAATGGATAGACCAAATCAAGAAGGATCTGGAATACATAGGACTTGATTGGAGCACTATTCATGTGTTGGAAGACCAGCACCCGGGAAACTGGAACTGGAGAATCGTGATATTGATGAACAGGAAAATTAAATCATATAACCTTACGAGAACTGCATATAATTCTCTAATTCTTTACAGAACATTGTCCAATATTGCAACATCCTGTGGTGAACTACTTGCGTAAGAGATAGACGACACCGCAGGTTATTCATGAGGTGGCAATATTAGTGGTGGGTGACGCTGCGTACAGGACAGCAAATAACGGGCACAACGAAAATACGTTCATGGTGATATGAAGGCGACCATGGTGGAGGGTGGCCATTCCTATAAAACAGTAAAAACTATGGGATGGTAGATGCCAGAAGTCTTAATTTTTTTATCGCTAGCTATTTGTAAAGTAATTATCAAAGTGAGTAGGGAGCACCCCAAGCTTTTCTACATTAAAATTAATTTTTGGTTAGTGACTTTAATTTTATCTTAAGTTTAGTCAAGAATTATGTTATACTGAACAGTATGATCGTCATATTTAAAGATTATTTTAACTTTTTATTTCGCATTACTACGATATGAAGCACTGGTGCGCCCGATCATGGAATACGCATCCCCTGTATGGGGATATGCCGCAAAAACGCATATTGACAAGCTGCAGAGAATGCAAAACAAGGCGCTCAAGAGAGTACTCCACCTGCCAATGAGATCCTCCACAAGACAGCGGGGATCCAGAGACTTCGGGACATGTACAAAAAAATAGCAAGACATTTTTATCAAAAAACTGAGGAGAGCGACAACCACCTCATCCACTCTCTAGCACAGCACAACGTACACGAGGGTCCACATAGAAGACCACTCCAGCTGCTGGCAGAAGAAAACGAGTGAGAAAACCACAAATACAGTGCGAAAGGAAAGCACTAACACTGTTAATATATAAAACTTTAAAAAAAAGGGCTCTACAGAAATGAAAAATATAAAAGTAAAACAAACACTTACACGGAAACAGCAAATAAAAGAAGGCAATGCCAAGACGGCAAGTACTTCTGACAAGAATCCCTTAACCTAAGGGCTAAGGGAGATTGATAGAGACTCTACTATATTACTACGAAAAGCGTGTTTTGTTTTAGTTTTTAAACCATAATTTTATTTTTAAGTTCTTGGTTCACATTGCTACAAAATTTTTTGCATGGGCCTTGTATGTGGTGACGTCGACGGTGGGGTTCACAGAGGAAACTGCGGACGTGGCCTGTCCTTGGAGCGAGCAGGCACAAGTGTTAGGTTGCCTCGCCTGAAAACAACTGCCTTTCTCAACACTAATAATTACCGCGAAATAATGATTTACGACAGAAGGTAAAGGGAAGAGAGGATGACTACAATAAATCTAGCCGTCTTCGAAGTGACCTAGTAGATTTTGCTTGAGACTATGATAAAAGGCGAGTCCGTAGAAGCAACTGCAGTGTAGTGGAAGTTCGCCAGTTATCTACCTCCATATCAGCTCTGGGTTGTTCCATCTGCAGGGAAAAAGAATGTGTCTGGGTTTTCTTTTTTGGGGGGGATTCTAGCTACAGTTGATGAGTGTGAGTTCGTGATAAAATTGACTTCCCACCCCCAACCATCCCTCCTGCCCATTCACTTCCATGTATTTTCAAGAGTCTAAATTTTCCTGTTCTGTCTATTCAGTGGTGGGATACGCTGTAACGCATATAATGAATAAACCTGCGAAGCCTTGTGCAGAGATGGAGGTGGTTGCAGACTGCCTCGGGAGCTGGGCATGCAGACGGTGAGGCTGCTGGACCTGCGGGAGAACCTGCTGGCTGACGGCCCCGCCACCATGCTCACCCTCAGCAGGCTGCCCAACCTGCAGAAGTTGATGCTCGACGGCAACCACATCAGGAGGCTGCCCCTCCTGCTCACGCGACAGGACGCCAGCAACCTGGTAACCACCTTCTTCCGTTGACGTAATTAATCATCTCAGCAAAGAGATTCTAGCAGGAGGCTTGGAAGAAGTATTTATCTGTAGCTGTACAGGGTCTGTCCCAAAAATAAGTTGAATGACCTTGCGCCGCCGAAGCAAACCACTATCACGGCGCTCCGAGCGACGGGAGAGGCGGCGACGGTTTAGGGAAACCAACGAGACCCTCGTCAGTTGCATGCCATGGAGGAAAGAAATATATGGAGACGACGCAAGGGACCTTCAATAAACATTGAAGTGACGCCGGGCGGAGGAGGAGTGGGGAGGCGTGGCCGCCATATTACCTATCCATACAGACACGGAGAATATGTACGAAAACCTCAAGGGGACTCTAGGATAAACGTGACGCCGCAATCTGATGATGGATTATTATGTAACTTGATGAGATAAATAAAAAATGAAGAATAAAATTTTTTGATACCTTGCGTAGTTTTCGAGATATTCTGTCTTAAATGTGAGATGATTTTGGTTGAAATTCAGAAGGAAAAATTGGTCAAAGTTAAATTTAATGATGGATTCTTATTTGAAAAGACGAGAAAAATAAAACATAAAGAATAAAAATTTTCGATATCTCGCCTAGTCCTCGAGATATACTGTCTCAAAAGTGAGGTGTCTTAAGTTGAAATGCAGAAGAAAAATTTCACAAAAGTCAAATTTGATGATGGATTCTTATGTAACACCACGAAAAAAATTGAAAATAAAGAATAAATTTTTTCGATATCTTGCTTAGTTTTCGGGATATACTGTCTCCAAATTGATTTGCATGGATACGTAATATGGCCGGCGCCGCGTATGTGCAGTATCAGCCAAGAGTTTAGATGCAGCGTCGCAGAATAAGCGGTATTTCGTCTCCGTATATTTCTTTCCTCCATGTTGCATGCAGGCTGTTCCACAGTGCGCATCGCTGCTGGTTCGAACCCTTGATATAGTGACGCGTCGGAATTTCAAGATGCCGCTTTTGAAGGACCAGCGTCACGCAATAAAATTTTGTGTTGCGTTCAAGAAAACGGGTGCCGAGACCGTTGCCATTCTGAGGGAAGCTTATGGCGATCAAACCATGTCCCAAAATAAGGTTTACCGCAGGCACGAGATGTTCCGAGAGGGCATAGAGGACGCCGAGGACGTAGACCGCTCTGGACGCCCGTCAACGTCACATTCCGACCAAAATGTGAAGAAAGTGAGGGACACGTTGAACTCTGATCGACGCCTCAGCGTTAGAATGTTGGCAGATGAGTGTAATATCCCTAAAAGTACTGTGCAATGTAGATTCGGGCATGGGGATGATCTGCGCGAAGTTGCTCCCCAAGGTGCTTTCTGACGTACAGAAGATTGCTCTTCTAACGATCTCACGTGACCTCTTGGAGCAGTGTAAAAATGATCCGAATTTTTTGGGTAGTGTGATTACGGGTGACGAATCGTGGGTTTTCGAGTATGACCCGGAGTCCAAAAGCCAAAGTGCCGAGTGGCACACGGAAGCTTCCCCACGCCCAAAAAAGGCGAGAATGAGCAAGTCCTGTTGAAAGCCACTCTCATCATTTTTTTTTTTTTCGACAAAAGAGGCATTGTCCACTCAGAGTTTGTGCCACAAGGACAAACTGGTTCAACTCATTATTACTTCGAAGTACTGAAAAGGCTCCAAAGCAGAGGGAGATTCATCAGGAAGGAGATCGCCAACACTTCATGTCTTCACCGTGACAACACGCCGGCGCAAATCGCCTTCATTGTCACGGAGTACTTAGCAAAACGCGGTGTGGTAACACTGCTACAGCCGCCGTACAGCCCCGACTTGGCACCATCGGACTTCATGTTGTTCCCGAGGATCAATAGGGAACTCAAGGACCACCATTTCGGGACTTTGGGACCCGTCAAAGAAGCGACGACAAGCTGCTTGAAGGAGGCCCCCATTGACGCCCTCCACGGTGCGTTTAGCGACTGCGAAAAACGCTGGCGCCGGTGTTCCGACGCGGAAGGAAGCTAGTTTGAAGAATCTTAGTTGTCTGTATCTTTATCTGCAATGAATCTTTTATCCTGGATTTATTCATCTTAATTGTGGGACAGACCCGGTATGTGTGTCAGCCTGGACGAATTTCTGAGACGTGAGGATGACTGTATATGACGCACTCGAGACATAGCGTTTCGTAAATAATATTTGTTGTTATGTTTTTCTTTATACTAGTTCTAACATACTTAATTATCAGCAATTAGTGATAAGTCGTCGGATTACAGTATGCCAAAGATTCACATTTTTTAAAATTTTATTGCAAGTTAAGATCACGGAGATTTAAACGATAGGAGTATCGACCACGAGCAAAGCGAGGCTTCGATAGATCGAAGCTAACTGTACGCGGTTATAATAATGTAATTTAATTGCGAAGGCGCCCAAGCTCCGATGGCAATTCCCACAGACATGTAATTACTCCTTTTTTATTATATTTTTTATTTTCTTATATCATTTGAATGTTAAATTCCTCCCCCATCTGCTTTTGCAATAATTTTAAACTCCTGAAGCGTTTTTGGTAAATTATTCATCACTTGGTAATTTGTTCCAAATTCTGACACCCTCACGCACAAAAGAAAATTTTCCACCTCCATTATTCATGAAATCGAGTGCCAGCTTGTGGTCATGGCCATCTTTTCCCTTCCATGCACTATTCTTGATTCTTCCACCAATATCTTTCCACGCCTTGTACACTTCCATGACTGTCTTCATCTTCCTCCTGTCCTCCAACGAATCCCAATCCAGCTCCTTTATCATATCAAATACAAATTGGGTTCTGCGATAATTTTCACAAAAAAATCTAGCGTCTTTGCACGGCTTACATCTCCTGTATTTGATACCCAAAATGTGGGTCCCACCAAATTCGAGCAATACACTGACCAAAGTTTTGTAATCCAATTCGTACAAGAACAATTAAAAGACAATTATTTAGAATCATAAGAAAACATTTAAAATAAAAATATAAAATATTTACAGGCACCTGAACATCAAACTGTCAAATTTAAACATTTACAATTAGCCAAAATCGCGTTCGACATATTTTGGGTTACACAACGCTCCCCACCCCCTATCAGCCCAAATTTACGGGCGACCCGGGATGTCAGCGGGGTGCAAGTGCACCCCCTTGCACCCCCCTCCCGGCGCCCATGTTAATTAGTCTTAAATTAAGACACTGCACAGATTTTTAATCAATATACAATTCATTTAAGCAATTTCAATCCATAAAAACAGTATACGTTCATAGGAAAAGTATACAAATATACAATTAATCAGTGCATACCTCTTTAGGCCACAAATGAAATAAATTTAAAGGATTGAAGTCAGTAGGGAATTGGGTATGAACGCTATAACACAATTTTATAGTCGTTGTACGAAAATGGTACTGTCAAGTTCAAGGAGTTTCGGAACAGTGTTGCAAATTAGACAAAAAAAATCAGCTTTCAGCAATGAAGGTGAAATAATTCTAAAAAAATAACATTTCCTTGCGAAACAAGGTGATACGCTTTTTGATTCCAAATATTTGCGTGATTATTTTTTTTAAACCTAGTTAGGATTCAAATTACTTTCTTTACTTCAGCCAACAGAAAAAGCAAAACAAATGAAGAGAAATAGCTGAAAAAAAATTAAACGGCTTCCTTCAAGTTAACAGATTGGAACAGAATATATTCTATCTAGTAATTAGGGAATTATGTCAGAAAAAATAACTACACGAATCACTTGGTTGTTTCAGCTGTGTTACGTAACTAATTTCAGTTCTATTTGTTCACGTAAAACTTACAGGCAGAAAGTTTGTAGCGAAACATCGAAACTAATTATGGCTGCACGTACAGAATCTTCAGGCAATCCTCCTCTGGATTGTTTGACAGTTTATTCGCGTACCACTGAGGAAAATGTTTCCAGTCCTCCAAGGAAACTCTGTTTTCAGCTCCTGTAAGGCCCTTCTCACACGACGCTACTCAATGGAAACGAAACTGAACACAGACTGAAATTGCTAACTAGTTAGTGACCAATGTTCTCACACGATGCTAATCAAATCTCTGGAATTTCAGTCACTCGTGAGATTTCTTCTAATTCAGATGAGGATGTTATATTAGTCAAAGAAGGAATAGGAGATTTAAAAAAAATTATTTTGTAAACAAAAGCTTTTGCTTGGAAAGCTATGAAGTGATGAAAATGCCAACGATTTCCCGTTCAACTATAGAATGTACATTTGTCATGATGGAAAAATTTCAAGTTTTTTACAGGCACATATGACTAACACAAAGTGATTAATATACTAAAATCAGCTTGCACAATTGTCACCAGTGGAAAGGAGTCCTGTACAGTCCGATTAAATTTGGAAATAATGCAACTACACATAATTCCGCTGTCACAACTTAAAATTAGTTTTCTGTCATCGGCATATTACAACAAAAATCATTTAGGCAATTACTTTATTACTCCACAAAGAGCACTTCCGTGGCAAATTATGAAATTTAATTTAAGAAAAATAAATCTGAAGTGTTTAATAAAATATTATTCATTACTCTTTGTTAAAAACATGTTTACATAGCTGAAAAATTAGCTTTCTGTCTAATAACATTCCATGCTTTTTCTGTGTCAACTTTCCGTGAATATTCACTCAACTTGTAGTTGCATAAAAACGGATGTTTCTCGATTTCAGCAACAAGGTTTAAATTTATTATCTGATCCGCCATTTTTGTTGAGAAACTAGTTGAAAACCAGCAGCGCGGCGACTGGCATGCTGCGTCGCTTCGAACTAATCGCGGACGCGTTGCGGACTGGTTTCCAACCGATCGCCCCGTGTGAGAGCCTCCATACAAATACCAGTGCTGTGACTGGAAAGAAACTGAGTTGTGATCCTAGTTCGTAACTGGTTTCTTTTCAGTAGCGCCGTGTGAGAAGGGCCTAAGAGTTATTATCGTCATTGAACACAGTGAACCACATATGATAAAGTACACGAGAAAACTTCGGAAGTGATAACAAAACAAAACATAATGTATCAACTGTAAGGGATCGATTATACTTTGAAACGAGTGCTCAGAAATTCCTCAATGTCAGTGCTTATAACTGAGCGAAGTTAATGTTTTCCTTGGCCTATTCGTTATGGGTAATGTTCCTTCTCTCTCTCTCTCTTTTTTTTTTAAGTTTCTAATGTACAGGCAGCCTGCAGGTTTGCAGATATTCTTCTGTTTGTTATTGCACCAAGATTGTGTTCCTGAACACCAGCCACCGTTAACTCTAGTCAAATAGGCTTTAATCTAACGAAATAAAGCGACCTCAACAAAGGTATTGTTTTAATGCGTATACGCTTAGTGTAGGAATTGGGTTACAAAACTTTGGTCAGACCATTGCTCGAATATGGTAGTGTAGTATGGGACCCACATTTTGACTATCGAATACAGGAGTTGAAGAAGATCCAAAGAAGGGCTGCTAGATTTGTTTCTGGAAATTATCGCAGAATGCAATCAGTAACAGATATGATATAAGAGCTGGAATGGGACTCATTGGAAGACAGAAGGAGGGTGAAGAGGGCCAAGGGAGTGTACAAGGCGTATATTGGTGATGAGGCATGGAAAGATATTGGTGTAAGAATTGAAAGTAATGCATGGAAGGGAAAAGATGACCCTGACCACAAGCTGGCACTCGATTTCAGGCACAAGGGTGTAGGAAGATTCTCTTTTTTAGGTAAGGGTGTCAGGGATTGGAATAAGTTACCAAGAGAAATGATGAATAATTTACCAAAAAGCGTTGAAAGAATTTAAAGTTAAAATTTGTAAAAGGTAAATGTAGGTGGATGCAGAAAAGGGGGAAGATGGATGTTGAGGGAAATTGCCACCGGAGCGTGCACTCAATTGAAATTTAATTTAATTTAATCTCTGACAATGATTGTGAAAGAGACTCTTTGGCGGTAAAGATCTGTGGAGTTGGTTTTATTTTGTGTTGGTAATGTATTGAATTTGAAAGCTGTAAACTAGTAGAAATAAAGTTTCAAATGGTTAAATAACTGTTAAAAACATGTAACAATATGTATGGACGACTGGGAAAAACACATGAAACCTCTCTGGCTGAACCTAGGGCGAAGGGGATAGTGCGGACAGGAGAAGCATTCATGTAGCGACTGTAGTTGTTTAAATGCCACTGCTAATACGAGCGAAGAGAAGGAGAGCGAGGTCTCGTCTTCTTGATGTCTGAGTTGCTGTTGTTGTTGTTGTTGTTGTAGGAGCAGTACTGGCACTGTCGGGACCTGGCTGGGAATCGAGCTGACGACCTGGCTGACTGCTGGTGCCACACCACCCACGTGAGTCCAGTCTCAAAGATATCCACAGTCAGTAGGTGACAGACTCGCCACTGCTGTCTAAAACCTCCAACTTAAGTACCTATGAGGCGAGTTTTCTTTATTTTGTTGTCCTTTCTCCTCTTTTTTTTTTTTTTTTTTGGTGTTCGCGTTCTAGAACTTGCGGCGAACATCGAACAAGTATATGCTAACGTAAATAGTAATATCGTTGGAAAAATTCTAACTGAAAGGGACTGAGAAAATAAGTAATTTATTTATTTATTAATTCCTTTTGTTCCATATATCCCTGCTGACGAAGGACCTCTGCAATACGGAACATGTCATAATTAATGTACAAACACACAAGATGAATAAGAATCAAAATGAAAAAATTGTTATAAGTTAAAAAGATAAAACAAAATAAAATTAAAAAAAAAAAACATTCATTTTTACAACTGAATTTGGTCATATTAGATACAATTAATTTTTTTGAACAAATACTCGAATGGAGTAGAAGGAGTTGCCAACAAAATAATTACTCAGTTTTTCTTTAACTACATCTTTATTCTCTACAAACTATTTTATAATGTAAAATAAGTTATAGCAGTAGTGATAAGGTTAAAAGTTACTTCCAACCACTGACATACTTCTTTCTGGATTTATGTGGGAAGTAACAAATATCTAATGTCTCTGGAAATTTCATTCAAACATAGTAAGCCAACAAAGGATAATAAAATTTATAGTTAATACTGCAAAACGATTATATTAACGGGACGTTAAGTATCTAACTCGTTAGTAATTAGCAGTTGGTAATATTTGTCGTAAATTTATATCCGTGGTCTTTATGAAAATTGCAACACCAAAGAGGAGATTTGTGATTAAGTACAATGAAATTTATTCTATATACAAGGGACATGGCAATAGATATATGATTAGAATTATAAAACTGTCCTCTGATTTTGACCGTGAGAATTCACTACGGCGGGGCGTGAAGCTACCACATGCTGTAACCAAAGAGACGTCTTACCATGGAATCAAAGAGACGCATTTGCAATTTGTGCACGGTCTCCATGATTATGTGAGCAGTAGGGTTATCTGTATTGTTACTTGGAAGCAGGTTATTGAGAAGAGACAAGTATCACAGGTGGGATTAGGGAGCGTCCATAAACTACGTGGATCCATTTTGACCTCTCTTGAATTCTCCCCCCCCCCCACTCCTCGCTTTCTACGCCGCCTGATAAGGCTTTTGCCTTGAAATCCTCCCCCCCCTCCCGGTTTTGTGACTAGTGACTTTAAACCCTATTAATTTCAGAGGATTTTTTGTACCGTTTTCTCCCGACCAGACTATAGTTAGAATTATTACGTATATAATGAACACAACTGATATTGCGTTATGTACTTCTCTATAATTATGAATATTTTGAATGAAATTGTGACACTGCAAATGATCAGTTATTGGGGAAAAACCTCTTTCTCAGGTACAGTACATTTAGGGATCCTTTTCTTCTTGAGATGTTGGCTTAAAACATTTTCCTTATCTCATTCATCACTGCTCATTAATTCATAAAATAGACCAAACTATACCTGCCGCGCAAAGAAAAACTAAGAAGAGCTGTACTTTTTGTTTTCTTTTGCTGCTGTTCTGCCACCTCTCTTACTACATTACCAGGCAATGATTTTTTGATCTACTTAAAATATTTCTATAACTCGTTGAATAAAGAACACTATAGTTGATAGTTGATAAATACTTTCGACCAGCCTCGTAATGTTTATTGAACAGCACCACTTCACAGCACACTCTGAACTTGAAATAACACTACAGCGAGCACTATATTAAAGTTGAACTGAAATTCACCTGACAGAACAAAATTACAACTATTTTATCAACGAGCGCTGTGGTCACACCCGAGCGATCCTTATCAACATAGTTTTATTTCAAATTATGAAAACAATACGAACTGTCACTGCCTTGGAAAATCTCGGGTGATGCCTCTAAGCGAATTTGAGTCTACGTACCGTATGGCTAATGTTTTTCGAATCATAGTGCGCCGTCACGTGTCCGTTAGTTCAAATGCGCCGACCGCGTACAACCCAACGCTATGACTTCAAGTCAAACGCATGCGCAGCCTATACGATATCTAAATTACGTACGGAGATAATTACCTTATTCTAACTGTGACAAATGATATGATTGAAAAGCTACATGGCTTGGCTCGAAACCCGTTTTCTTCCCACCCCTCCCTCCACAAGTAGCCCAGTGTAGCTTTCTACCAACTCCCTCTCTCCCATAGACCGAGCGATGTAGCTTATACCGAGCGTGGTGGGTGAGCGTTGACGCTCTGACCTCGCATTCGGGAGCATGCGGGTTTGAATCCCCGTCCGGGCATCCAGATTTGGGTTTTACATGGTTTCCCCAAATCACTGCAGGCCAATTCCGTGACGCTTCCTTTAAAAGGCCATGGCCAAATTCCTTTCCGTTCCTTGTCCCCTACCTTTCCCTCCTCTAAGGAACCGTGCACAAACTACGTGGCTAGATTCAGGGGGGGAGGGGGAGGGGTTGGCCTGAAGGCTACGCTAGGCTACGTGGGAGGAAAAGGGGGGGGGGGTTCCGAGCCAGGCCACGTAGCTTTCCTTTCATAACATTTTTCACAGTTAAAATGAGGAACAGAACTCACAACAGCATGTGAATTTTTATTTCCCTCAGTTAATTATCTCCGTATGTAATTTACAATAGTCTGACAAGAGAAAACAGTACAAATTGTCTTCTGGAATCAAAAGGTAAAAAAGTTACGTGCTACGTGGGGGGAGGGGGAGGGTAGAGGCAAAAGTCTCGTAGGGCTACGTGGGGGGAGGGGGTTCACAGAAGTCCAAAATGGAGCTACGTGGTTTATGCACGCTCCCTAATGACCTCGATGTCGACGAGGCGTAAACTGATAAACAGGAGCTTATATACTATCCCTTGTTGGGGAGAATTGAAGATACTTGTTAGCTGACGTTTCGGCCGCTTGCTTGGCAGCCTCCTCGGGTGGACGGGGTGCGCTGCCGCTGTGGAGTGTGCGTGACGCCGCGGCCGCAGGCTGAGTGTGGCTGCAGACAAGGCCTGCCCGCGGACCACGGGGCCACGTGCTGCGCTCTGCCGGACAGAGTCCGCGACTGGTCGCTGACTCCAGCGGCCGCCAGGGTGATCGCCACGGTCACGGAGCTGGCGCGGCTCCAGGGTGGAGACTCAGGGCTGGAGCGCTCCAGGAACAGACCCGGAGACGCCGCCTCCGGCACGCCAGGGAGGCTCTTCGGTCAGTAAACAAAGTAGAAATACAACCCTCTACAAACAGCCTCCACTATAACATAACAGTCACAATCCTCTCTTACCGTAGCCTCCTGATCCCTTCATTGGAACCTCTCTCCCACAATAGCCCCTCTCCCCTTACGACAGCGTTCAAACCAAACATATCTCCATTGTGCCGACAGCGTTGACTCTGCGATCATTGGCTCAGAAGTCGCGCCAATTCGCAGTTTTTCCTTCACGGCGTCCGGCGTTGTCGAGAATAATGCCTCGCCTACAAATCCTGTTCGGACAATTCCCTTGAGAACGACAGGTGTTCAACCAATTAGGCTCCCACAATCAGGACTAGACTGGGCCCTCACATCCTATTCACCGACTCACGTATTATTTTTAGTATAAATTCTTTCTTGTTCTGTTTTTAGACCAACTGTGGTGAACTTAGGGTTTTTAGGGACTTATTAGGATGTATAAGATTTCACAAATCACTACAGCAAGCTAGGTCAGTTGCGGCAGCAGTTGTAAATAGTTGTGGCTCAATGAATGTGCAAGATGAGGAGGCGGCGACCTGCGGAGTAGGTTAGAAGAATCAGCAATTGCTTGCGAATCACGACGTCATTCAGACAGGGATGACCACATCAACGGGCAAAGAGATTGGCTAGTAAATCTCCCCACCGGGTACAATGGAGTGGGGGGAGCGATGATCAAAACTGGACAGCAGAGAGCAAGGGGGTCCCAATCATGATCAGCTACAGCGGCGACCTTTGCAGCCTGCTAACCCAGCTGCAAAAGGTCGCGGAGCTGACTATCTTCTGTTGGCCTGTGGATGAAGGTGTGATGCTCCACATCTCCACCACCCGAGACTTCTGCGCAGTGGTGAGGGCCCTCCCAGTAGGGATCACCGCCTGCAAAGGCTACATCCCAGACAGTGGGACGACCGTACTGGATGCCTCTGTGCAGACAGCGCGGAAGCCCAAGACCAAGTCGCCCTCCCGCAAACTGGCTCAGTGCTTCAAGTGTCAAAACTTCTGGCACTGTGCCAGCGAATGCGCCAATCAAGCTAGGTGCGTTCGTTGCGGGGGCGGCCATCGATTGGCGGACTGCAAACACGACCGCGATGATCCAGTCTGCTGCAACTGCGGCTCTAAGCATGCCGCGTCTTACTGTGGCTGCAGAGCTTGGAAGGAGCAAGCCAAGAAGCTCCCACAGCGGCGCCAAGTGCCACACTCGCAGCCCACTAAGAGCCGGCAGCAGACCAGCGCTTCTGCTGCGGAGGCCATCCCGCAGCAGACAGCCGCGCCGAGGAGAAGAAAGAAGAAGACGTCACGACCACCAGTGACAAGCCACGAAGAACCACCGCCTCCAGGAGGGGCGACCTGTCGCGGTAACAGCTCATGCTGTGACCGCTACCAAGACACAGGTCAAAGGGAGGACAGATTTGCTGCTCTCCTCAGTCTCCTCGAAGAACTACTCAGGCAACTCTCTTCCAGAGAAGCTCCTCCGACCAAGTAAATGCCCTTCCACCTATGGCAGGCCCCTTTCCGTGGCCGGCGCCATTAGAGGTTCTACGAACAGCCAACCATAATGACCAACCAACAACTAGGCCATACTCAACCAACTACAGAGGAATGAGTAAATGTCCGCCGACAACACACTCCAAAATATCTGCTCTATAATGGCGGAGCACTAACTGGCTACTCTGCTGAGCGAAGGGGGTCTGTCTGACAAGGTGCAACTGGAGGTCTTTGAGTCGAGCCTCGGAGCGGACGCAGCCGCAGCCGAATATGGAAGCAGTCTACGCAGCTCACAGCGCTACCATTGACACAGGTGGGAGTGAAACAGCTTAGCCGAAGTTAGAATTGGGGATGACTGAATATGACAGAAGTTCACTGGAAGCAAAGCTCTGACATTAGTCGCAAGGATAACAAGGGGATTAGAGAAAGCAAATTGGTTATTGCAGGGTTGTTAATGAATGTAAATATTGTATATACCCTACTTGAGTGTTATTAATTTGTTCTACTTCTCACATGTCATGGAGCTCTTACCCACTCATTTCTTTTGTCCGGACTACTTTTGTCTGTTTCTGTAATTTAACCGTCAGACTGCACGATCTTTTTTCGACATACATCACAGAAAACGGACGACTGGAAAATTTGATACCCTCACGTACAGATCTTCTGTTCTCTGAACGCTTGCCACAATCTGCTCCTCTCTCAACCGCCTCTCTGTTGTCTTCAGCACCCTGGTATTCGACCGACCCCGTTAGTTGAGCGATATTTCAGATTTGGATTCTACCCACGTCCATCCATACAGATTTTGGTTTTCCATAGTTTTTTCACTCTAGGCGAATGCCGGATGGTTCCTTCAGAAAGGACAAGTGTAAACTTTTTGACTCCTCAATGTATGAAATCAGGGCCGGCGTTAGGGGGGGGGGGGTTAAGCGGTGCAAAAGTACCCGAGGTCCGGGCCACCAAAGGGGGGCCCGTCGGCCTGGATGCCTAAATAAATAAAAATCAAGCACAAATTTTAAAATCTGCACCAATAATTTTGAACATTTATGTATTAAAATTTTCTGAATTTATATAAAAAAAAAATGTTAAGTAAAAATATTTTCCAGGGGGAGGGAGGGGGCCTAAGATCGCTTACTCGGGGCCCGAGAATCCTAGCGCTGGCCCTGTATGAAATCAAATGGTAGTTTATCTTCACAGTCAATTTTTCTTTTGCACTTACTACTCCTAATTCTTCGTCCAATATTCATTCATGACTTAAACGTACTAACCACTAGCTTCATCCGTCTTTTCCTTTCCAGTGATACCGAACCCAGATATTTTATGATACCCGTTACTGATTTCCCCGAACACCCCGAATACGGTCCTACTTTTCATATCCGCAATCTCATATTGTCAAGCAAGGATCTGAACAGTTTATTGTATTACAGTTCCCTTACAACACTGGCATTAATAAATGCAAGGTAGCGAAATCTTTTTATCTTTTTCTACCACCGCCCTGAAGTGTACTGCTCAACTGACCTTGTAATTAAATCATAAGCCAAGATGCTAAAATTGCATTTAATTCCGGTACGATTTTACACTTTGATAGTTGAACATTTATGGGATAGACTAAAACCTTTTCTCATACACTTATTAACTGATCCATGTCTCATGATTCCCTAGTTTTATTATAGTCACTTTATTATTATATAGTTTATAAAAGTATTATTCCATCTCTATATTTTAGATCTGATTTGTTTAAAATTTTGAACATCTTCTCCCGCCTAAAATTAACAAAAGTTTTTTCTAAATCGACAAATGCCATAAAAGTATCTCTATTTTTCTTGATCCGCCCGTCAAGTATTAATCTTAAAACCGGAATTGCTTCAGTTTCACCAGGATTTACCTGAACACAAACTGATCTTCCCCTGCTGTCTACGTCCTTTCTAATCTTCCGTTCAGTATCGTGGTTAGCGATTTTGAAGCATGCGATGTTAGTCTTATGATACGATGATTCTCGCGTTTATCAGCTTGTGCTTTCTTCGGAAGTGCGAATATTGATACTTTTATTAAAATAAGTTGGATTCTCTCCTGTTTCCTGTTTTATAATTTCAATATAAAAACGGTGAACACTATTTGATGTGTTTTTCATGAGTTTGTCGTAGATAATGATGTCAGTGGCTGTTTGCTAAGAGACTTTTAAGCACATTTGTGAATCCCTTGCGAACTAGTTTTCTATTTAATTATTTGAAATTAAAATTCTAAAATCGGAAAAGTGAATGGGGAGGAATTTAACATTACAATTGTAAATTAAAATTTAAAAAAAATAAAAAGTGATAATTAGAAGACTAGGGGAATTGCTACTGGAGTGTTAGCTCCATCGGAATTAAAATTAATAAATAAAATAAATAAATATTCTAGAATTGAGTAACCTAGTGGTTACTCAAAACTTTCATTTTTGATTCCTACAACAGAATGCGGAAATTGCACAAAAAGGTTTCATTGATAGGTAGTGACAGTTAACCAATCGTTACCTCGACATAACCGAATAACGAAACAGAATTCTCATTGATTGTTTATGACGTTCCGGACTGAGCTGCATATCATCACCTACCATCGTCTTCATCCGTTTCTCCAGTTTCCCGGGTGTGGAGTGAGAGCACTCGCCAGTCGCCACCTTACAATTATTGTTGTTGTTGTTGCTTTTGTTGTTCTTGTTTTAGGACGCATCAACGACGTGATCATTAGCGCCCAGCCACCTTTCAGATCTCCTCTTCTTGGACTCTAGACCGTGATACATGTCTCTCATGTAGGTCCAATTTTACCAGTTCGAATCATATCCTCCTGGGAGCCCTCTAAGTAATTTACCCTTAATTCTTTTCCCAGCGATATCCTTGCTACTCTAGTTGCGTTATCCGTTTGACATGTCCCAGTCATCGCAATCTTGCTCTGCCATTTTTTTTTTATTAGGGTTTCATTCACTGGGATCTCTTTACGGATTAGTTGATTCTTGTTCTTTTTTTATGTTTATTTATTTAAATGGCTTTCGGCCTTATCAGTCACACAGCCAAGTTCTTTGCGTTTTATGACAATTCACATTTCATTACCTTACAGTTCTATCTACATAGTTTAACAATTAACATTCCATTTCGTTTACAGTTTTTAATATACATAATTCCCATTACTTCACAGTTCTATACAAAACAGTTTACATTGTATGACCTTTTACATTTCAATTTCTTTACAGTTCTGTATCTATCTGTTTACTTCTTGGTGTTAAACAATGATGAGTCGATATATGTCTCTTTCTGGTTTGCTGTAAACTGTTCGCACACTTATCTCTGCTGATAGTAGTACATACCAGAGAAAATATACCTCCTGGCGGTATGTTGTGATGGACAAGGGATAAGTCATTAGCTGCAAACATAGCTGGGCACAGTTAATCAAAAAGTTAACTTCGTTAATCCGCTACTTAAAAAGTCAACTTCGATAATCGTTAAAGCGTTACATTTTTCCAAATTTAACCAATGTTACAGTTATCCGTTAAAAGTTAACCATCAACAATACGTCTACGCAATGTCCCTCTGGAAATTGATTTCTTCCTGGGATTCAACGTTTTAATCAGCTTCTCAAACGTATTGGATGCTACAACATGTAGTGGAATCATGTGTTGGCAATGAAAATGTTTACACCGGTCCACACCAGCTTGAGTTACGCCGCTGTCGGTGACTACGATGCCAAAAGATTCACCATTCCTTTGTTGACGTAACATATTTTTAGAAAATGGAGATAAAAAAATAAACACTTTTGCTGCTATCTACACCAGAATCCACATCACTTCAAGAAAGCATTGAATTGTTTTTCCTTATCCCATGAGTGGACCTGGCTTCTACTTTTTCTTCAAACTAAATATTTGGATCTATGCATCCTTTTCACGTGTTGTTTAAGATCATAGAAGTTTAGTGAAAATGACGTCAGCAACCAATGTAACGGACGAAAGTTAACGGAAGTTCCATTTAACGGAAGTTAAAAAGAACGTTAATTATTTTTTGGGTTAACTTAAAAGTTAAATTTTTGCAAATTTGCTAACTTCGTTAATTGACGAGTAACGGATTAACAGTTTTCCGCCCAGCTGTGGCTGCAAACCAGTTGTAATAATGTGTATTTTGTTCAGTAGAGAAAGCGGAGCAATTAGAGCTTTGGAAAATATGGCTACGAGTTGTTGCAATGTTCCTCTGAGTACATTCTCTAGAGGCGCGTACACTCTAAGCAAATCACGGCCAACGAGTGGCGACGAATCGCTTCGTGGAGAGAGATTTGCTTAGAGCAGGGGTGGCCAACACGCGGCCCACCTTGAACATTTACAAACTATTTTTTATATTTCATTTTTAGTGTTATATATTTCTTTAAAATGTGCGTTTAGTATCATATATATTATTTCTATAAGGTATTTTTTTGTCACAAGCCTGTATCTTCCTTCATACTTCACCGAAATCAATGAATGAGGTGTCATTTTAAAGCTTATGGTCTTCCCTTTGGTAACATATTTTAAGAAATGAAATTTTCGGAATTCGGCCCTTAAAGGGCGAAAATGTCAATATTTATAAAATGCGGTTTTCTGTGTTATGAGTCAAATATCTCCCTGGATACCTACCTGAGATCGTTTAATGAAGTATCATTTTAAATATTAAGATATCCGCTTTAGTGACGTCATATATTAAGACAGAAATTTTTCGGAATTCAACCCTTAAAGGGCAAAAGTATCAATATTTTTGCAATTCGTTTTTGTGTCACGAGCCATTTGTCTCCCTTAATATCTAACTGATATAGATAAATGAGGTATCATATTAAATATTAAGGTCTCCACCATGGTAACATTATATTTTAATAAAGGAATTTTTCGTAATTCGACCCTTAAAGGGCAAAAATTTCAATTTTTCTAAAATGTGTTTTTTGTATCTCGAGCCATTTATCTCCAAGGATACCTAACCAAAATCGATAAACGAAATAGAATTATAAGGAGTAATGTATCAGCTTTGTGAAATCATATTTTAAGAAAGAATGTTTTTGGAATTCCACTCTTAAAGGAAAAAAGTATAAATTTTTCTATTACCGATTTTTGTGTCACGGGCGATTTATCTCCCTTGATATCTAACCGATATAGATAAATGACATATCGTATTAAAGACTAAGGTTTCCGCCGTGGTAACATTATATTCTAAGAAAGGAATTTTTCGTAATTCGACCCATAAAGCGCAAAAATGTCAATATTTCTAAAATACGTTTTTGTGTTTCGAGCCATTTATCTCCCTGGATTTCTAACCAAAATCGATAAATGAAGTAGGAGTATGAAGAGTAATGACTGAACTTGGTGACATTATATTCAACCTCACTATTCATCGCATTTTATTCGAGAAATTTTCGCGCGGGTCGTCTAGTCATTATTATAATATTATCTATGTTTACATGTAAGAATAATATAAAAAAAAAACACAATCATAACTCTCGTTTCAATTTTTCGCTCCAAAAAAGGTCTCTATTGGTGATATGTAATTTTATATGCGGCCCGCGGAGTTATGATGCACTTCCAAAGTGGCTTGCAAGATCATTTGGGTTGGTCACCCCTGGCTTATAGTGTACACTGTACAGGACACAAATCGGAGCCAACGAAGCGCTTGGCCTTGGTTGCGGTTCGGGCTGCTGGGGGTAACATCCAGCGGTAAAAAGGGTCCCGGTGCAAAAAATTTATTTTGGGTCCTCATTCCAGATGGGCGACCTTTTTTTTGCTTTGTGTTGCTGGTAGGGGCCCCATGAGCTGAGGCTAGGGGTCCCTGAGTTGTGCTTGGGGACCACCTGAGCAGTGAGGGCCTCTTAGTGAGACCGAGCGTGGTGGTGTAACGGTTAGCATTCTGGCCTCGCATTCGGGAGGATGGCGGTTCGAATCCCTGTCCGGGCATCCAGATTTGGGTTTCCCGTGGTTTCCCAAATCACTCCAGGCAAATGCCGGGATGCTTCCTTCAAAAGGCCATGGCCGATTCCTTCCCATTCCTTGCCCCCCATCCTTTCCCGTCTCTAAAGACCTCGCTGTTAGAGAGACGTTAAGCAGATACAAAAAAAAATCCTTAGTGAGAGGGCTCCCTGTGTCTCAGTGGCCCCCTTAGACGACGGTAGAGCTAAAAAAAAAGTCGCCAGTTTGCCGTGAAGGCCCGTGGGCTCTCTGAACTGCGCTTGGGGTCCCCTGAGGTATGCTTGGGGCCCCCTGAGTGTTGGGGCCCCGGTGCACTGCACCGCCTACTCCCATAGTAGTTACGCCCCTGGTAACATCAAAGGGTTGGCCTCGGGACACCCTCCTGGTGCAGACGCCAAACCATCGTTGGTTCATTATTTCGTTTTTCGCCTTGTCTAAGCTGTGTATGTTTAGAATTTCTTATTATTGTGTTGAGTATGGAGTGGAACAATGAGACCGCATTAAATTGATGGGTTTTTATCGTGAACGGGAGTGCATATGGGACCCTACGAACTGTGGATACAAAAACAAATTGAAGAGATTAGATGCTTGGGGGGATGCAAGTGAGCTTTTAGAAGTTAATGTGCGAAGAAGAAATGGAATCTTTGTTGACGTCTAGTGAAAGACAAAGAGAAGAAAACAAATACATAAAGTGGCAGCGATGCTGATGAAGTGGACAGATCAACACGGTTTGCTTCTGGCAGTATGGGCTTCCTCAGGGCCGCACTTAGGCTCTGTGGACCCCTAGGCTATATGTGTGGTGCGGTTTGAGGTGCTGGCCCCCCTTTGTGGTGCGGGCCCCTGGGCTACAGCCTATGTAGCTGTCGCGCGCCTGGTTATAATTGAAAATAACTCAGTTCTTGCGCTTTTAACAGATTAACATTTATTGTTCGCAATTCTTATTCTTCTAGGAACTACATTGGTCTTAAAGTATCCGAAGAATGCAAAGTTCTTAAGCAGTGAACTGGTAACAAAGCAACCGTTTGGCCTTTACGTCGCTAACCTCTTGCTATCTCTTGATTTTCCTATCGCCATGGCAACTTACATTTCCTTGCTATAGGAGTAAATATATCATTTTTTGTTTAATTTCATGGCACAAAAATATGATTTTCTTATGAAATTATTCTGTTCTGTCACATGCCTCCTCAAGTTCACCATGTCTTTGCTTAAAAGACATTGGTAAACTTATAAGAATAATCTTGCATCCAGCGATACTCTTTCCTCTGTTCCTATTAGAATTTTTTACAAAACATTTTACAAAACAGTCTCTTCTTAATACTAACAACATAATGAAAAGAACTAAAAAAAAACATGTATTGTCTTAATGAAAATATACATACATACAGCATTCTAGCTTAACATCACACAAATGCAAGTCCTGTCACGGTCGCCATGTCGCGCGCCTAGTTATAATTAAAAATAACTCAGTTCTTACGCTTTTAACAGATTAACATTTATTGTTCCCAATTCTTATTCTTCTAGGAACTACATCGGTCTTAAAGTATCCGAAGAATGCAAAGTTCTTAAGCAGTGAACTGGTAACAAAGCAACCGTTCGGCCTTTACGTCGCTAACCTCTTGCTATCTCTTGATTTTCCTATCACCATGGCAACTTACATTTCCTTGCTATAGGAGTAAATATATCATTTTTTGTTTAATTTCATGGCACAAAAATATGATTTTCTTATGAAATTATTCTGTTCTGTCACATAGCCTATGCTTAATTTCGGCCCTGGGCTTCCTAGAGATAAAAGTCTCAGTTAAAAATATATATATATATATATATATACCACAGTGGTAAGTGATTACTTACCTTTTTAAGGTATGTAGGAGTTATCAATTTAACATGTATTTAGATAAAATATTATATTACACTTCCATTCAATGAAGAACACATAAAATGTTAGTTACATCATTTTTAATTTTTGTAAAAAAAACCACTAAATTACATAAATTAAGAAACACGTTTAATTTCACTATGCATTGAAGTTATAAATTACACTAAATTCTATCAATTTTGCTCAGATTTTTCAAGCATACATATCCTGTCACACTGCCTTCCGAATAATTTGTAATTAAAACGTCACTTATTACTTTATAATATAAAACGCTAGCCCAATACAGTATAGTGTTGTGAATCTGAAAAATGAAGACACTTCCCACCAAAAATGCAAAAGCACTGATGCTGAGAATGGAGCTAAAAGAAATACAATAGGCCACAAAATAAAAAACCCGCTGAAGATGCTTCTGCAAAAGAAGTGAAACGCGTACGGGAGACCAATAAATACAAAAAAGCAATTGCTTTGGCGTAATTTATTGATTAACAGTGGACGTCGTTCGTCGGCCTAGTGTATAGTTCGTGTGTGGTGCAGGGGCGGCGTTCTTCGTGGTCCCTCACGAGCCGTTCAGGGCGCTGAGGGAGCTGTCCCTGCGCAGCAACCTGCTGGAGCGGCTGTCCGACGTGCTGGGCTGCACCACGTGGCGACACCTGCGCAGACTCTCGCTGTTCGGCTGCCTCGTGGTCGACCAGGAGGACCAGCTGCCGCGTCTCGAGGCCCTGCTGGGCCACGGGGTCATCGACCTCACGCCCTACGAGGGGGTGCGTCATCCAACTTCTAGACCCGCGTTGCCTAGCAAAGCCTCCTAATCAATATCTATATATATAAAGATCAATGTATGTATGTATGTTTGTTTGTATATTTTTTTGTTTGTTTTATGTTTGTATGTTTGTTTGTTTGTTTGTGTTTTTGTTTGTTTGTGTGTGTTTTTGTTTGTTTGTGTGTGTGTTTGTTTGTTTGTTTGTATGTTTGTTTGTTCTTCATTCGATCTCGATGAAACTTTGTACATTTACACTTCGAAAGAAGGAGAAAAATACTGTCTACATTTGGTTGAAAAATTATCTGTATAAATAATACACGTTGTCTCATAATTTCGAAATACTACTGAACAGCGATAGACAGACGCGTTGGATATGGACGTCTCTATACTGTTTTTCCATGTAGCGGTCAGGCAGCTCAGTGGCTAAAGCGCTTGCTTACTAATGTTGTCTCCGGTTCAAATCTCCTTGGAGGTTAAGATTTATAAAATTGTTTTAGATCGTAAGAGTCACGCTTGGGCCGTCGGTTTAATGTTAAACTGTAGATATTACAAAGTTAGGGGTGCAATGCGAGGTAAATCGTAGGTAGTCTTGCAATGCTGTAGGTGTACACTTTTTTACGTTATAATGATCCCTCAGGGATTGTTCGCAGTCAGTGTGTGCGTGCGTGCGTGTGTTTGTGTGTGTGTGTGTGTGTGTGTGTGTGTGTGTGTGTGTGTGTGTGTGTGTGTGAACCGCAGTAATAATACTATAAATATGGAAGTGATATTCTGTCTTTTTGTTACTTTTTGACGACTAAATGCCTACATCGATATTGATGGAATTTGACAAGAAAATCCGTATGAAGGGCACAGGACATTTTTTCCAGTATGATTAACAGTTCAACCACGCAGTAATCGCGTGATAATCCTAAATGAGACTGATAACTGCAAGGGAACGGTTTCATCACACAGACGAGCTACGGTGGACACTCAACAGACTGCCGGTGTGGTGACGTGTCGGCCAGACCTTAATTCATAAAAACTCACGATTTAAGCTAAAATGTCTTGAGCGCTGTGAAAGCGGAGAGGATGGAGTTAGGAATGTGACGTTATGTGTCTGTGTGTGTAGGAGAGCGAGTCGATGAAATCACTGCACAAGCTGTTGGATGAGGAGGAGAGGAAGTTGCTGGATGAGCTGGAGACGGAGATGATGTGTCGTGAGTTCTTGGAGGAAGCACAGACACGGGCGGAGGTTCTGAGTGAGTCGCGGAGGGAAGAACAGGAGGAGGAGGAGGTGGCGGAAGAGGAGCCGGCAGGGCCGAGAGAGGTTGAATTCGGCGCGTGGTGGAGCTCCAGCAGTGAGTGTGTTGGGTCATCATGCTGTTCTCTGGGCCGCTCGTTGACTTTGGTCTTATAATTGAACGCGCAGGTTCGTCGAGTGAGGGGCACGTGCCGCCGCCGCCCCCCGAGCTGGTGCCGCACCTGAGGCGCTGTGACCACCTCCGGAAGCACTGGGACACCTACTGGCGTACTAGTCGCCCCCCGCCGTCCCCGCCGCAACCCACCCCCGTCTGCAGGCCGGGAGAGCGCTGCCTGCGGGTCGTGAGGCGGGAGGCGGCGCGAGAGGCGGAGCAGGACAGGATCAGGCAACAACAGGTGGGCCAGCCGCAGCAGCGGAATACAGCCGTCCGTAGTGGCCCGTGCTGGCCGTGTTAGTTGGTGCTCGTCCTTGCTGACCCATGTGTCAGCCTGTGCTGACCCACGATCGACCGCGCTGGCCCGTGCTGCTTTGTGATTGCCCGTGCTAGTCCGTGCTGATGCGTGCTGGCCATGTTAGTTGGTGCTGTCCCGTGCTGGTCCGTGCTGGTCCGTGCAGTCCGTGCTGGCCCGTGCTGGTCCCTCCTGGCCCGAGCTGACTTATTTGTCAGCCTGTGCTGGTTCGTGCTATCCCGTCGTGGTCCGTACTGGCTCGTGCTTGTGCGTGCTGGCCGGTGCTAGTCCGTGTTGGCCCGTGCCGTCCCGTGCTGACCCGCTCTAGCCCGTAATGAACCGCGCCGATCCGTGTGTCAGCCTGTGCTTACCCGCGTTGGCTCGAGCTGGTCCGTGCTGGTCTGTGCTGGCCCGTGCTGGCTCGTGCTGATCCGCTCTGGCCCATGCGTCAGCCTTTGCTGGTCCGTGATGGTGCGCCTCGGTTTGTCGCCAACTGATAACCTCCAAGACGCTTAGTGGCGCGGGCTTGCCTGCTGTGCAGAAACTAAGTATGCCTGGGGTGCTTTACGTTGCCTTCCCCAATATAACAGTGTTAATTATTTTTAAACTTAATTAAATTTCCATGTAGCGCATTCTCTAGTGGCAATTTCCTTACACACCTACTTTCTCCTGTACAAATTTCAACTTTAAATTTTTTTCAGCGTTTTTGATGAATTATTCATCATCTTCCTCGGTAATTTGTTCCAATCTCTAAACCATTAACTACGAAATAAAATTTGACCGCACCCTTATGCCTGAAATTGAGTGCCAGCTTATGGTCATGGTAATCTTTTCCCTTCCTACTTCTTGCCACGCCTCATCAGCACTAAATGCAATGCATACTCTTCACCTTATCCTGGTTTCCAGTGAATCCCACTTCAGCTCCTTTATCATATCAGTTAATAACTTTTCCATAATAACTTTAGCTCTCTGACTGCTATATTTCATATCCAAACTCTGGTTCCCATACCATTCCACCATATTCAAGGAATGGTCTGACCAAAATTATGCAGTCCTTCACTTCTCTGGTACATCCCTTATCACCATCTCCGACAAATGAAGTATTTTGCTCACTTTGCTTTTAGGAACTTGGGTTTCAGTTTGTTTCAAATCAGATTTGGAATTCCCGCCCAGCTCATACAAAACTTCCCTTCCCTTATTTTTTGTGCAGGCCGAGGAGCTACGGAAGAAGCTGACTGAGCCGTGCCGAGCCGGAGAGCTTTGTCCGTCCAGTCTGCGGAAGGCGCTTTGGAAGGTGGCCTGGGAGCCACACGACAAGAAGCCCAGACCGAAGGTATCACGGAGAACAAGTAGTTGACCTTCTTCCTTAGCCCTTTGCCTGAGGAGTTCGGACTTCAAACGTCTGCCTGGTTACCATTGCCTTTACTTTTCTCTTTTGGCCTTTCCTGTTAGCGTTTCGTACCCTACACCAAATGGAACTCTATTGTTGACGTTCTAATGTCTGTCCTTTGTAATATTATCGATACCCCCCCCCCCCCCCAATAATGTTTTTCCCATTTTTAGTTTCAGCCATCTATGGACTTCGACTACGCAACTTCATTTTCTCTTCTGAGTTTCCTTCCTCCGTCGCGAGTACCTACTCTTTCATTCTCTGACTCACGCTTGCTTTCTCTTACTCTGAAAATGCCATCTTTTTTCCAGATTGGTCTTTCTTCATTCAGATCCTTTACCTCAGCAATTTTTCCTCTGAATAATTCCTTGTCTTGGATGTCTTCCATACTGACCCCACATCTTTTCAGATTCTGATGGACGTCCTTCACCAATGGAACTTGAGTCTTCCTGTTCTCTTGAAAGTTGAGTATTTTATTTTTCATTCTTTCTGGTTCCATTCTCTTCATATGTCCATAGAAAGCTAATCTCCTTTTCTTAATTGTTTTTGATACCTTTTCAAACTTGTCGTATAATTCTTGGTTTGATCTCAAACGAAAATTAAATTCTCTTCCTGCCACTTTTTTTGGTCCCAAGATTTTCTATAGAAACTTTCTTTTTTATTTTTATTATTAGTTTACTAATTATTATTAATATTGAATTATGTAACATTTATTAATTACAAATATCCTGAATTATTGTACGCGCCCTAAACCCCCCCCCCCTGAATTATTGTATTAATATTTTTAACTTCAGATGTATTATTATTGGGTTCCTATAAACTAGTGTGCTTAGTAAATGGGGTAGCATATAGTTGTTATGTACACAGACGGAAAAAAAAATCCCAACACCAAGAAAAAATTATTGTAGAGTAATGAAATTTGGACAATGCATTTGTCAAGTTAACATGTTTAATTGATTAAATTTTCAAGATCACAGGTTAATTTAAGCTCAAGAAAATGCATTTCAAATGTGAAATACTGTTAAATTAATAGCCGGTGTAACCTCCAGAATTTTGAATGCAAGCCTGCAAACGTGAATGCATTGTGTCATACAGGTTTCGAATGTCACTTTGTGGTATGGAGTTCCATGCTTGTTGTACTTGTGCTGTCAATACTGGGACGGTCAGTGCTGGCTGTGGATGATGCTGGAGTTGTCGTCCAATGATATCCCATACGTGTTCAATGGAGACAGATCTGGTGATCTCGCAGGCCAAGGTAACATGTCGACACTCTGTAGAGCACGTTGCGAGACAACAGCGGTATGAGGGCGAGCGTTATCCTGTTGAAAAACTCCCCCTTGAATGCTGTTCATGAATGGCAGCACTACAGGTTGAATTACCAGACTGACGTACAAATTTGCAGTCAGTGTGTTTGGTATAACCACAAGAGTGCTCCTGTTGTCATAGGAAATTGCTCCCCAGACCATGACTCCAGCCCTGTAGCGTGCATTCCACTGACTACAAGCCATCGCCGTTTGCGACTCCAGTGGTGTCAAGCCAGAGCTCATTGGAGGACGGAGTGGAGATCTGTTGTGTTTTCTGATGAAAGCAGGTTCTGCCTTGGTGCCAGTGATGGCCGAGTGTTGGTCAGAAGGAGGCCAGGGGAACGCCTGCAACCAAACTGTCTGCGGCCTAGACACACTGGACCTACACCTGGAGTCATGGTCTGGGGAGCAATTTCCTATGACAGCAGGAGCACTCTTGTGGTTATACCAAACACACTGACTGCAAATTTGTACGTCAGTCTGGTAATTCAACCTGTAGTGCTGCCATTCATGAACAGCATTCAAGGGGGAGTTTTTCAACAGGATAACGCTCGCCCTCATACCGCTGTTGTCTCGCAACGTGCTCTACAGAGTGTCGACATGTTACCTTGGCCTGCGAGATCACCAGATCTGTCTCCAATTGAACACGTATGGGATATCATTGGACGACAACTCCAGCATCATCCACAGCCAGCACTGACCGTCCCAGTATTGACAGCACAAGTACAACAAGCATGGAACTCCATACCACAAAGTGACATTCGAAACCTGTATGACACAATGCATTCACGTTTGCAGGCTTGCATTCAAAATTCTGGAGGTTACACCGGCTATTAATTTAACAGTATTTCACATTTGAAATGCATTTTCTTGAGCTTAAATTAACCTGTGATCTTGAAAATTTAATCAATTAAACATGTTAACTTGACAAATGCATTGTCCAAATTTCATTACTCTACAATAATTTTTTCTTGGTGTTGGGATTTTTTTTTCCGTCTGTGTATTTAAGGAACAATACTTGACGCTGGCCAGCTCAGCTGTGCGGGCAGCGACTGTTGATTTGTCGCCTGCATTGTAGCATGGCAGGATGCGGGGCAGTGTGTATATCATGCCGCTTGGAGGAGGTTGTATGCCGCGAGTTCATGATCTCTATACACAAGCTAAAATAGCTTGAAAGTAACACAAGTGATTTTAAATGTCGCTTCCAGTAACGGTATTGATTAAATTCAGCAGTATTTCGACTGAACTGTGAGTTTTTCAGACCTCTCAAATTTTTTGGCGGTCATATGCTAGAAAACCCTAATCAAAACTATCCAAGCTAAATGCTTGCATGCGTTAAGAGAAGAGAATTGTGGCCGTTATCTCCAAAGTAACTCGCTGTCATCCACTACCGAAATGGTTAGCTCACAATTTGCGCGTCATTTCGAGGGTAATTGGTAGCTTACATTTGGCGACCAATGTCAGGATAGCTTACATCTGGCTGCCGTTGCAAAGTTACCTTACACCGCTCGTCCAGCACAAGCCTCTAGCACTTAACTGGAAAAATATTCACGTGTCACGTGTTTCATTGGACAAATACGATGATAAATGCAAAGTAGAGTCAACTGATTAGGTACACAGATAAAAAATTAAAGGTTGGTTGTGGCTAGTAGGTGGGAAAAGAACTGCTTGTTGATGACTTGAAATGTAAATACAGTATTCTGAGTAATGTAATCCGTTTTTGCGGAGGAAGCGTCCATAAACTACGTAACCTCATTTGGGCTCCTCTGAACACTCCCCCCTCCCCACGTAGCCTGACAAGGCTCTTGCCTCAACAACTGCCCCCCCTCCCCGCCGCACATATGTTTTGTCCCTAATGATTCCATAAGACATTTTTATTTTTTCTCTTGTCAGACTATTATAAATTAAGTACAGAGATAGTTAGATGGCGGAAATAAATATTCACAGCATGTTATGTGTTCTGTTCCTTATTTTAACTGTGACAAACAATTTGAATGAAAGGGTACGTGGTTTGGCTCTGATCCCGCCACCCACCCCAGAAACCCCTCCACCCCCAGTCCGAGCCACGTAGTTTATGAATGGTCCCTAACCAGAGATACTCCTTCACTTCCTTCGGTCTGGTTTAACTTTCTCTGACCGCCGGCCTCGGTAACGTAGGGGCTAGAGTACTTTTTCCTTTTTTTTTCTTTTTTACTTGTGGCTTTATGCCTCGTCGACGTCGAGGGGGTATGGGACTGGGGACAAGGAACGGGAAGGAATTCGGCCATGGCCTTTTTGAAGGAAGCATCCCGGCATTCACCTGGAGTGATTTGGGAAAACCATGGAAAACCCAAATCTGGATGCCCGGACAGGAAATCGAACCGGCGTCCTCCCGAATGCGAGGCTAGATTGTTAACCGCTCACCCACCACGCTCGGTCTAGAGTACTGGCCCCACGTGCCGAAGGTCGCCGGTTCGAGTCCGGCCGAGGGCATGGGTAAGTGTTGTGTGTCTGTGTCAATTTCCTGTCCGTCGTGTAGTGTACATCCTTAGAAGCTGTAATAGATATACTGGTTGACTGATGCACTGTAAGCTACGATAATCACATTGAGCTGGCTGTATGGCCTCAGTTGCCGAAATAACAACAACAACAACGATGACGACGACCGACGACGGACGACCGACAACAGACGACGGACGACGGACGCCCGACTACCGACGACCGACTACCGACGACAGACGACCGACGACCGACGACCGACGACCGACGACGAATTTCTCTGACCTTGAATAACTTTAATGCTAAAGTTACTATATATGACCTTAATTATTTAACCTTTAATAATAAACTACGCGGTTAGTGAGGTAGTGTCTGACTAGTGCAGTGTGTGGTGTGCTGTGTTGATGCAGGTGGAGGACAAGTTGCCCGCTCAGCAGCTGGGAATAGACCGTCTGATGTCGTTCGCCCTGAACAAGGCCATGGCGGCGGTGGACAGAGCCGAGCACTGGAAGCAGCAACAGGGACTCGAGGTAGCATCCACAGCCAAAACACTCGGCAAGTTCAGAATAATCTATAACATAGGCGCACATCCTCTCCACGCCGCGTCCCCCGCATAGAGGAAGGAAATATATGGAGGAGAAATGACGTTCAATCTGTGACGCCGCCTCTAAACTCTCGGCTGATACTGCGCATGCGCGGTGGAGGCAGCGGCCATATTGCGAATCCATACAAATGCAAAGTTCACATTGTGTTTAATGCTGTCATTAATTCATTTTCTAATGTGTCTAAGTATTTTATAATGCCATCTTGTGCCATCTAGGAATCTTGATGAAGCAAACGATGTTGCTACCCCCAATTGGAGTTTTCGATTCAAATACGCGTGTGTGGATGTGTCTACATAATTTACTTCTGAAGCGGCAATTTAGTGGAGATTGTGGTTAGGTCTAAATGCAGTCTGTACCAGAATGGTTTTGTTGTTGCATATATAAGGGACAAAGAATTTATCTATTATTGTTAGTAATTTCATGAGAACCATGTTAGAAATAAAACGTGTATCACGATGTAAACTACTTCCAGCTATTCCCAATTAAGCTTACGATATATGGTAAAAAGATAACTATTTTTATTCTGGTCTAGGCCGCATTTCAAGCTAACCACAAGTGGTAGTAATAAAACTGAAATATCCATTCTGCATGTCCACCATGTAATTCATTGTGGCATTGGCAGAATTAATTTTTGGACCAGGCCGCATATCAACCCAATCCCCTCAATTTGGAGACAGTATATCCCGAAAACTAAGCAAGATATCGAAAAATTTTGCGAATTTTTTCTTCTGAATTTCAACCAAAAACATTTCATATTTGAGACAGAATATCTCGGAAACCAGGCAGGATATCAAAAAATTTTATTCTTCATTTTTTATTTGCCTCATCGAGTTACATAATAATCCATCACCAGATTGCGGCGTCACGTTTATCCCCTTGAGGTTTTTGTACATATACCCCGTGTCTGTATGGATGCGGCCTAGCCCCCCACTCCTCCTCCGTCCGGTGTCACTTCAGTGAGTGGTGAATGTCTCTTCCGTCGTCTCCATATATTTATTTCCTCCATGATCCCCCGCGCTCACTGTTGCCACCTTAGCGATTTTGTCGCTAGATCTAGTGAATTTTGAAGTTCGACAGCGATATTCTTGAATATGTTATCGCTAAAAAATTATTTCGTGATTTTTAGTGATATTTAAACTTGCAGTTTCGAAAAATATACTCGCTACCTTTCAACTACACTGTTTGGGAGAAAATGTGTCTTTTGAGTGTGGAAAATACTCTTCGCCAGGGCAAAGATAGCAAAGTAGTAGATCTTGCCCCAAAACTCAGATTTGATGACGAAAAAATTGACAAACCTCTACAACGATGACATGGTATTAATTATGTTCAGTGGAACGCTACAAACAATGTCATTGTATTCTGGGCTGAGGTTCGAAAATACAAGAATGGTGCTGGAATAAATACCTATTTGGAATTATATGATTTAGACAAATCCTCTTTATTACTTCCTCACTCGAATGCTGCAGTAGAGAGGATTTACAGTACAATTAACATTGTTAAAAACAAATTGAGAAATAGGATGGCTTTAAATACTCTTAATAGCATTCTTTTTATAAGGAATCAATTAAAAATTGTGAAAAAAAAACCACTACAGTTACGAGTTTCCGGCTGATGTGATTGCTGCAATTTGTAAAGATAATAAATATTGACTATTCATCTCATCCTGTCACATTTAAAAGTACTGCAACTCCAACGATACACCAAGATGATTAAAAATAAATACTGATTGAAGAATTTGATGATTTTTGATAAAATATTATGCTGAATTTAATGAAAATACTAATTAATAAAATATTTTTATATTGCTTACTTTACCATTTTCTTTTATTTTATTTAGCGATTTCTAGCGAATCTTTTAGTTCTAAATATCCCGTAATCTAGTGAGTTTTTAGACCAGGTCTAGCGACTTTTGTTTTCATAAGGTGGCAACACTGCCGCACTACAGTAGAAAGCTACTGCGACACAGGGTTGCCAACTCGAAAATATATTTACCCCTAAAGCTTAAGTCAAAAACCCCTAAAATCGCCAAAATTAAGAGGTAAAACCCCTAAAATATAAGTATTATATTTTTCTTAATAATTTTCGTTATTTATAAATTATGCAATATTTCTAACATTATTTCGTTTTGTTCTGATCGCACAGAGTTTTTTGAGATCACACATTTTAACATTAAACAAATTTAACATTTTAGTAGGAGGTATTAAATGTTGTGCAACATCCAACATTTCGTTGCAATGTGAATCGGACCATTATCACACGTTGTAGCATTTCAATACATAACTCTCATTACACAACTTATTTTGAACAATTATAGATAGAAAAGGCGCGGTCGAAATTGGAACCGTGCCAAACTCTGAAATGTTTTCAAAACGTTAAAGCCATCTGCATCATAATCATTTGAATAAAAATCAGATGAGGTGGATGTATTCCACCATGTTTCATTAGTCAGTTGGTACTACTACTCGATGTAATTTTTGTTGCCAAAAATATGAGTACGTTGTATGTTGGGTATAACTTGTACCAACCTTTGGATGCAAATCAGTAATCATTTTCAAAATTGTTAATCAACAAATTGCATGTTGACCAGAAATCTGGAAACAGCAACGGCAACATTATTGCACGTTGTTCAGACAACCGCGTCTTTACATACCACATTTAACCAAAACTACGTCTATTGTAAACACTGAGTCTATGGTGACTTTTTTTTTAAAAAAAAATATTATCAGGGCATAGACATTTTACTTTGACATCAGAAAAAACAATTGGCCATAGAGAAGTCTGAATTCTTAATAACAAGGTACTGTACCTTACGCTATTTTAATTCTCAACAAATAAATAAAAATTCTCTAAAAAAATACCCCTAATAATTTCCCCTAAAATTATAAAGCCCCTAAAAAAATCCCATCCCGCCTGGAGACCTCAAATTTAGGGGAAAAACCCTCAAGTTGGCACCCATGCTTCGTCGCGCAAAAACACAACCGCGATATCTTAGCCTTAAGGCTAATTTGAAATTCTGAGCGAAGTCCGTGGGACCTAACAGATAAATCAAGGGTTACTTTTAACAAAGAGTGTGTCAGCACTGTGATAACCATGGTGCCGCAATTTGATGATGGATTCGTATCGAAGTCGACGAGAGAAATCGAAAGTGAAGATAAAATTTGACATCTCTCCCTGTTCTCCATATATCGACTGTCTAAAATTAGTTACAGTTATAGTTTGGTGACGTTTCTCTTCTGGTCCAGGCCGTATTTCAACCTCACCACTGCCGGTGGTAAGAAATCAAAACACTCATTGTGCATGTAGTTCCTTTGACTTTTGGTGAAATTTTTTTTTCTGGTCCAGGCCGCATTTCAACCATACCACATCAAGTTTGAGACGATATATCACGAGAACTAAGCTAGATATCGAAAAGTTTCATTCTTCACTTTCGACTTCTCTCATAGGGTTACATAAGAATTAGTCATCAAATTTTACTTTGGCGAAATTTTTCCTCTGGTGCATGCCGCATGTTTTGAACCTAACCGTCTCACTTTTGAGATATGATATTGCAAGGAGTAAGTGACATATTGAATTTTTTTTGTCTTCACTTTCGATATGTCTTGTTGAAGTGAATAAGAATCCATAACCAAATTTAGCTTCAGCAAAATATTTCTTCTGGTCCAGGCTACATTTTAACCTCCCCAATTTAGGGATATTGTGTGACGAGAACTAGACGAGATGTGAAAACATATTAAAAAAATATATATATATATATTTTTCACTTTCGATTTGTCTCGTCGAGTTACATAAGCAACCCTCATCAAATTTGGCTTTCGGAATATTTTTCTCCTGGTCCAGGTTACATTTAAATCCCAGCCACCTCACATTTGAGATACGATATCTCGAGAACTAAGCGAGATATCGAAAAATTTCATTCCTCACTTTCGATTTGTCTCATCGATTTAGGTAAGAATCAACCATCAGATTTCGGCACCACGGTTATCGCAAAATCCCCAAAAGAGAGATGGCGCTATTGGCTGTCTGGGTGAGTGTTATATCTCTGACTCTGTGTTGCAGCGCTACTGGCGCAGGGACGCCGCGGTGTCGTCGCTGTGGTCTAAGAAGCAGCTGCGGCGCTCACCCACGTCGTGAAGGACTGCGGACGCACGGGTCACAACGAGCACGTTTTTCCAATACTGTATTTCTCATCGAGATTCCATTAACACCTTGTTCACAATTTTATTACTTCGTCTTCAATTTACACTCTGACATATGGTAAAAAGCGACATTTAAATCGGTGTTGACCATAGAGCGTTTTACCGTTGTCTTCCCCTTTTAGCAGGTGATCAAAAACTATGGTTAGAAAGCCTGTCGGAGGAATTACGTGAGGTGAAACAGGGGAGGGGTCCGGCGAAATGTCACCAAATCTCACCAAGGGGGAGGGGGGGGGCAACGGAAATCTCACGTGAGGTTTTTGAAATTTTGGTTGGACTGTAGAACTTAAAAATGGTCTACAAATGACGCGAAAGTCGATTTTAGGGGGGGGGGGTATTTCGTCAAAAAGTGTTGGTATAACTGGCTTTGGGAGGGAGGGACCTAAAAAAAAGTCTCAAAAAGTTGCGAGGGCGATTTCAAGGGGGGGGGGGGTCGCACTAGATCTCACGAAGTCTCACCAGAAGGGGGGAGTCCGGAAATCCGGAAAAACACCTCACGTAATTTATGGATGCCCCTTAGCGTATTTCTTCGCGAGACCAGTTTTCCAGACGAGTCGCCATTTCTGTTTACCTACTACTGGCGTTGTAGGTGGCGGATGGCTGAAACTGGCCAGGTTCTAATCGCATGTCTCAGAATTACCGCCCTCTACTAATTTCTCTAAAACAGACGATCCTTCAGGAATATCGGCCCTGTAACCTCAGTTTCTGATCAACCCAGGTATAAAGTTTAACTGGGAAGAAAATTTGTTTTCTAATATTGTGCGTCAAAAACATTAGTTAAATCCCACACCACTACAATACAATACAATACAATATATTCATTTTCCATTGATCCTAATATAAGAGACTGGCTCTGTGGGATGTGGAAAGTTGTCAGTTTACAGATAAACAGTTGCATAACAAAATAATACTTACACCAGTAGATGTAAAGTCATAGCATACATGGTTCATTAAACAGTTGCATAACAAAATAATACATACACCACAAGATGTACAGTCATAGCATACATGGTATATTAGACAATTCCATAACAAAATAATACATACACCACAAGATGTACAGTCATAGCATACATGGTATATTAGACAATTCCATAACAAAATAATACATACACCACAAGATGTACAGTCATAGCATACATGGTATATTAGACAATTCCATAACAAAATAATACATACACCAGAAGATGTACAGTCATAGCATACATGGTATATTAGACAATTCCATAACAAAATAATACATACACCACAAGATGTACAGTCATAGCATACATGGTATATTAGACAATTCCATAACAAAATAATACATACACCAGAAGATGTACAGTCATAGCATACATGGTATATTAGACAATTCCATAACAAAATAATACATACACCACAAGATGTACAGTCATAGCATACATGGTATATTAGACAATTCCATAACAAAATAATACATACACCACAAGATGTACAGTCATAGCATACATGGTATATTAGACAATTCCATAACAAAATAATACATACACCACAAGATGTACAGTCATAGCATACATGGTATATTAGACAATTCCATAACAAAATAATACATACACCACAAGATGTACAGTTATAGCATACATGGTACTGTAAACAATTGCATAACAAAATAAATACATACACCAGGAAATGTACAGTCACAGCATACATGGTAAATTAATTATGTAAACTACATTTACACAAGCTTCTGACGGTTATTTTTTAGATACCTGAGAAATAAATTCTTCGACAGAGTAGAAAGAGTTGTCAGTTAAATATTCTTTAAATTTTTTCCTGAATTTATTCTTATCATCTACTAGACATGTAATATGTGTTGGGAGCATATTGAAGATATGTATCCCTGAATATCGGACCCCTTTCTGAACAAATTACAATGACTTGTAATTTTTGTGAAGATCATTTTTACTTCTATTGCCGTAATTGTGAATTTTACTATTTGTTTCAAACAAAGTATAATTTGTGACTACAAAGGACATTAATGTGTATATATACTCAGACGCTAATGTTAAAATCCCTAACTTCTTGAACAGCTCTCTACATGAAGTTCTACTGCTAACCCCGCACGTAATTCTTATTATTCGCTTTTGGGCTCTGAACACTTTGTCTCTATGGGTAGAATTGCCCCAGAATATTATTCCATATGACAATAAGGAGTGAAAATAAACAAATAAACTAGCTGTCTCATACGGAGATCACCTATAGCTGAAATTGTACGAATTGCAAATGTGGCTGCACCCAATCGCTTTAATAAGTCAGAAACATGTACTTTCCAATTTAAATTGTGATCAATATACAAACCTAGAAATTTCGCACTCTCTACCTCTTGAATGGATTGGCCTGCAGTGCGTATGGAGTGAGATGTTAAGACTGGCAGTTCCTAGGTGTCTTTTCGAAGAGTTGGTTGGAATGGCTCCGGACAAAGCTTCGTTTTCTCCCTTAATTTTGTCTATAACCCACAGCAGAAGAGGAGAAACATATCTCATTACGTACTATCGTCCGTAGAAACACTAACATTTACGAACATTTCCACATTGCGAAGGCAACGGTAAACAACTCATTGAGGCTATTGTATCCATACTATGATATATCATCTTGATGAATAATAATAAAAAAAATCTACTACTACTTCCGTGGTTCTGTAAACGAACGGCTTGCAAAAAATAATTGTTGAAATTTTATCGATGTTTTTATTCTGTATAACTTTGAATGTTTTAAAAAAAATATTCTCAGAAATTATTTATTTCATTCCGGTTAATTTGTAACGGATCTTATGTATCCTTGCTACCTCAAACGAGTCAGTCCGAAAGGAGGATATACTTTAGTTGTGTGCAATTGGCAGCCCTGCACTGGTTGCAGTTTAGTCTCGACAAAATGAGCAATGAAACGTTTAGCATAGAGTCAAAGATCTTCTAACTCGCTAATCACATTGCTGCTGTGTACTGCTTCAACAAATTAATGTCCCATCAAGTATTTCACAAAGCGAAACCGGTCGTTGTTGAAATGGAAAATCCGTCTGTTAGCATTTTAAAAATTAACGAAAGATTGCATAAATTATGCTCAGAATGAGGAACTGTTTCCCTAAAAAATGAAATTCAACTACTGTCTCCTTGTGGTCGATGACATCTTTTTTTTTAAATTGATTTGTTAATCAGTTTTAATTGTATTGTACAACGAAAAGCTAAGAGAAATCGTTTTCGTAGTCTGGTGGCCTAGTCCCAATATTTTCTTCCAAAATTTCTTTACGGGAAAAAGAAAAATGACATTAAAGTTAATAACTAGGGTTTAACTACCACGTCAAATCCCATAAAACTTACACAATTCTTACAAAGCATTAATTTTCTCAAAAACTTTAGTCATCACCACTATGTATAGGTAAACATGAATTTTGTACTACATCATGTTAATTTATTTAAAACTAGCTGGTGCCCACGATTTCGTTCGTGTTTGTCAAGAATTTTGAAGGTTTTTATGTTTTTGCACAGAACCTTAAATATTTCCTGGATAAAAAGTAGCCTATGTCACTTCCTGCCAATCAGCAATCCACCAGTGAAAATCCCGTCAAAATATGTTCACTCACTAAATACCGTATATAAATTTTTTATATCTGTTAATAGCTGAAAACGTGACATATTCTAGAACATTCTAGTACATCCAAGAACGTTCTAGAACATTTTAGTACACTCTAGAAGTATCCCAAAAGGATTTAGAACACTTTGGTCGAAATATGAAAGTCTCCTAGGTAGACAACTTCCAACCACCATGGTTCCCACACCCCCATAGCTACCGACATGCAATTATCATTGTGCACAATGGGAGAGTTGAGGCTACTACCACACACAAACCCCAGTGGTCTGTGTTAGGTAGTTGTGGTTGCGAAGTGAAATATACAGACACACACGTCTATTTGCATGTAATGTTCACGCACCGAAGATAACTTTTCTATATTTCTAGAACACGCTGCAAGTAGTGATGTTCCGATACCATCAAAGTATCGATACCTTCTCAAATGAGTAGTACTCAAATTGTCTTACGATACTTGCTCATATGAGTACTGCAAAAGTATCGATACTTACTCAAATCGATACTGTTTTTAAATTAATGTGGAAATACAAAAATATACGTTACATGTTGCTAAATTATTAATTTATTTTCCTAGTGTAATAAAATCAAATAACACTCAGTTAACATTTTATTTATTTATTAAAATTATAATAAAGTTCCCATTCTAAACAAACTTTGACGGTTTTTTTCTTTTCTTTAAATATTTATTTATTATAGTTTTGACACTATTAAACAATAAAAATCCGCTTTTTGAAGGTTTCCCAAAAAATCAATTGTTCCAAATATTTTGGGGACAGCTTGTTTCTTTTGTTTGTCATTGTTTCATCCGCATTAGAAAACAAACATTCAGTCAATACTGCCGTTGCTACAACAGTAACATACTGTTGTGCGTATTTATGCAGACAAGGAAATATAAGCTTCATTTCTTCCCATTCCGTAAATGGATTGCTTTTTAGAGACGTTATAGTGTTTGACAAGTAGAGAGAGACATTGTCACTACAGTGCGTTTTCTTTTTCTTTGTGATGTTTCCAGAAGTGATATTCCTGTGAAACGCTAGCTGAAGCAGCTTCTTCTTCCGATTCACAAGGGCTACTTAGTTGCTTATGAACCATATCTTTTAGTTTTTGTGTGGGGCTACGCGGAAGCGACCATTGGCCAGGTATAGCGAAATGCGAGCCAAGTACGACTTTATTACAATGAATTACAATTCTAAGACAGATTTCGTTTGATTTTCAATGCTACCAACTTGACGTCAGCGGAAAATTAATTTCGCAGGAGCGACTGAGTTGCGCAGCAGGGATGGTGCATTTAGAATTTAACACCGGGTGCGTTTCGATTCGATACAAGTACTTTTCTTCCGATACCGAGTAAGTATCGAATGAAGTAATTCGAATACGAAAAGTACTCGGTATCGAAACAAAGTATCGAGTACTTACTCGTATTTACTTATATCGAATCATCATCACTAGCTGCATGTTTAGCGCCTAGTCTCTGAATACCGCTACTACACCGACACGACTGTTGTGCGTGTGGCCGATGTGCTTGGCGATACAGTGACGAGTCGTATGGAGCTTTATTAGCAACCAACAAGATTCGAAATTCACTTCACACATCGTCGCCCTTAATGGGCGTTCACTAATTACGTTTGGTGAAATAGGGGGAGGGAGGGAGAAGGGTTCCAGGACGTCCCCTTACTTGCTTTCTACCTGGACCTATGTATATTACCAACGCAGGAAAAAATCCAAGAATATTGTACGCCAAATTCGTTGGATTATTACTACTTAACAAATACTGCAGAAGCGAAACTGTAAACCGCATCCTTTAAAATTTTCAATAACAGAGACACCCGTACGATGCTACTTCCAATTGCCAACAACATTTTTGTATGTTAAATTAATACCTGCCGGTATATCAACCGAATAAAATTTTACTTTTGCTGTCTAAATAATTCGGTACACAAGTATTCCATCATAAAACTGTTTCGGTTTAGACTGTTGTATATATGATTACGTTAGTAGGCGTCTGTAATTGTTGGTGATTTGTTTATATTCTTGGTTGTGGGCGTTCATTCGTTTCGTACACGGCGAACGAATGTTTTATCAAGATGACCGAAGTGCATATTATCGAGTGTACGATATTTTATTTTCACTCTTATGTGCAGTAAGCAGTGTTTACTGTCGATATACCACTTCGCGGTATAGTTTAGTAACTTTGCTTTTAAACCGACGTCTCGTGAATGTTTTGTAGGCTTCTTCTACGGTCGATCGCGCACCGTTGAGGTGTGGAACCTGATTATTTGAAAGAATTAATAGTAACAATTTATACGGTTTAATGAATTGTCAATAAAATTGCCCTGTATTATCCCATTTTTGATAAACTTATAAAATTTACGGCTTATGAATGGTACCTGTCTTTGGGACAGGGTATTGTTAAATACTAGGTTGGCACATCTGCATTAGGTCTGATTATTATTTCTTTGTCGAGTGTTGGTTACAAGCAAGACAGAGAGAGCAGCACCCCATCTGCCACAGCGTATATGCTCCCTATCCAGAGAACACTAACGAAACTCCAAGGTGGCTACTTCCAAAGATTACTAACCACAATTCAACATGCCGGCTTCCAAAGATCGCCACCAAAATTTACAATGGACTAAGATTCAAGCTGGCGACTTTCAAACTTCACTAACGAAAATTCAAGATGGTGACTTCCAAACTTCACTAACCTAACTTCAAGATTACAAGCCGAAATTCAGAATAATGGCTTCCAAACATCGCTGACAAAAATTCGAGATAATGACTTCCAACCTTCACTAACGAAAATTCAAGATGGGACTACCAAACTTCACCAACCTAAATTCAAGATGGAAGCTTCCAAAGCACTGGTCAGAATTCAGAATAATGGCTTCCAAACATCGCTAACGAAAATTCGAAATAACGACTTCCAAACTTCACTAATGAAAATTCAAGATGGTGACTTCCATAGATCATTATCTAAGATTCAATATGGCGACTTGCAATGATCATTAACCAAAATTTAAGATGGTGGCTTCCACAGTTCACTAATCAAAGTTCAAGATGGCGGCTTCAAAACATCGCTAGTAAAAATTCAAGATGGTGACTTCCAAACTTCATTAACTAAAATTAAAGATGGAGACATCAATAATTCACAAAGCAAAATTTAAGATGGCGGCTTCCAAGGATCACAAACCAAAATTTTAGATGCTGGCTTTCATAGATCGCTAAACAGAATTCATGATTGCATATTCCGAAAATCTTTAACCAATATTAAAGATGGCGGACGTAAGTGACGATACCCTTCCTAACAGCAAGTGGTTTAGCGCGGGTCTACATGATCACGTGACTTAAGTTTAATGTTAATGCGGCAGAACATATCGCGATGGACCAATTCGCGTTACAAGTGTCATTATGAGCTATGACGTCATGAGAGGAGACCTGCGCTGGGAGGCTAACAGCGGGTGACGTCATCAGACAACTGTTGCCAAGGGTAGGGGACCTCGATCGCGGGCGTGATCTTTAAATAAGGGACGTGCTCCCTATGGAATCCGACAACTTGAATTTTAGATAGTGATTTTTGATGCTACCATCTTGAATTTCGGCCAGTGATGTTTGACTATGGGGCATATCCCTCAGTGTCGGTCGTCATTTTGGGCTCTTGCGTAGGGTTTGTATCCATCTTGACAGATTTTGTTTTTAATTTCATACAATCCGGGATATTCTATCGCGATGTCATTCACCGAGCGTGGTGGGTGAACGGTTAACGTTCTGGCAACGCATTCGGGAGGACGCGGGTTCGAATCCCCGTCTGGGCATCCAGATTCGAGTTTTCCATGGTTTCCCCAAATCACTCCAGGCGAATGCCGGATGCTTCCTTCAAAAAGGCCATGGCCGAATTCCTTCCCGTTCCTTATCTCGAGTCCCATCCCGCCTCTAATGACCTTAGTCGTCGACGAGACTTAAAAAAAAAAGGGATGCCACTTATTTTAAGTTTTCTTTCCTATTGGGTTCACTTTGTTTGCGTGGTATGAAATACATCTTACACAGTTTGGATGAGTCCTAAAAGTGTGCCGACAACACTTGCAACGTGACACGAGCGGCAGCCGGAAGTTCCGGTGAGAACCTTGACACCTTCCGGCACGCGATCGAGTAGGGAGGTACCGGAACGACTATCAGGCTAGTGTAACACGGAAAGAACGGTCAGCCCGTGTTAATTGCCTCCCCTCGTCACTTTTGCAATGTAAATACATATAGAACATATCATCAAACAGATATACACAAAGCATATAATATACAGATAATTGACGACGTAGATTGCAATGGGCATTTTTTTTGGTATACCAATATATGATTAATCTTATCTTTATATATATAAATAGACTTGTGTTTCCCTATATTTCACATTTTAGCCACCACTACCTAGCACAGATCACTGGTCTTTGTGTGTGGAAGTAGCATGGAGTTTCCTGTCGTGCACAACGTTGGCCGAATGCCGATAGCTGTGGGGATGTCGGAGATATGATGCAGGACATTTTCATATTTCGACCTAAGACTTCTATATCCTTATACTTTCTGCCACAACTACATAGGATAGACCATTGATGTTTGTGTGTGGTAATAACATCGAATCTCCCATCGTGCACTATGGTGGTTAGATGTCGGTAGCTATGGAGGTGTGGGAGATATGGTAGTTGAAATTGGTCGACCTGCGCCACTTTCATATTTCCACCAAAGACGCATGTGTCATGGTGTATCACTTTTCAGCGAAAACTATCTATCGCAGATCACTGGTATTTGTGTGAGGTAGTAGCACAGAGTCACCCGTCGATCACAACGTTGGCCGAATTTGGTAACTGTGGTAGTGTGGGAGATATGGAGGTTGAAAGTGGCAGATCAAGGATATTTTCGTATTTCGACCAAAGACATGTGTCTCCGCATATGTCACTTTGTTGCCACAACTACATAGCGTAGACCATTGGTGTTTGTGTGTGGTAGTGGTATCGTGTCTCCCATCGTGCACTATGGTGGTTAGATGTCGGTAGCTGTCAATCAAAATTCTTTACAAACACGAACGAAGTCGTGGACACCAGCTAGTTTAATTATAATTAATTATTTTGCGCCAGTGCATTATGCTACTGTACCGTCTGCATAAATTTATATACATAAATAAAAGTTGGGTGCTATGAAAATACTTCCAAAAATTGGATAAACTCTAATTTACCTGTATAGACTCCAATAGAAGGTTACAATTAATTCCACAAAATTATATGGTAGGAAGATGGGATCATACATTAAATGAAACAGAGCAATTAAAGTTAATATAATATTCAATACATTTACTGCCATTTAATTCAAGGAAACCATACGGATTTATTCAACAGTAATAACATTAAAAATAAAAAATCTATTTCTTCTGAAATGCTGATACAAATAATATATCAGATCATTTACGGTGTTCGACTTTTGCTCATCGAATTGAAATACAGGGAACGTGAGAATCTCATCTATTACGGTGCTAAGCAACAGGACCGTAGCTCAGTTTGGCAACACACGTTCCTGGGGCTCAGCAAAGGTCATATTGCGTTTGCTGTGGGGAAAAGTTCCAAGAGTTTACCACGAGGATGCAGCAGTTGAGTTCGTGACGATCAATAAGCACTGAATGTCGTCTACGAAGCATGTTACGAATAGTAATTCAACACATCCTTCTTTCATGGTCGTAAGTGTACATTGGTGCAAGTTTGCAGAGTAGTACCTTGCGCTTGCTATCCATCCAAGCTGCCTCGTTTAAAAGTGCGAACGTGGATGCAGATACAACTGACTCCCATAACGCATCTCACACGGTGAGACTACCTATAACTCTTCTCACTATCGATGAACTACGAGCCTTGCCATCTCCGTTCATATACAGGGTGATTCAAAATAACGTGGACAAAATGACATGGTAGATCAGTCACACAATAAGAATCAAAAGTCGCATAGGAACAGAGGGTCGCAACTGCGATCGGGAGCCGCTACAGGGCGTCTAAAATAATACTGACACAAAGAGAAGAAACAAAACCACTACAGATCATTTTATTGATAATTACTCACTCACATGCGACTAATGCGAGCCAAATATTGAGCCTACAGCAGATGCTCAAAGTGTTTGCCAGATGCACCGAGACAAGCCCGGCGTCTCCGTTGCATGGAACGGCGCATCTTCTCAAAGATACCAGGTGTATCTCGAACACATCCGGCTGCCGCAACGATTCTTCCTACCAAGTCATCCGGCGTTTCAACAGGTGTTTCATACACAAGTCCTTTTAAAAATCTAAGGGAGACAGGTCTGGTGCTCGTGGTGGCTCGTGTTTGTATCGCAACACCCTCTCGTGGCTCTAGCGCCCTCTACAGGCGTTTGCGACCCTCTGTTCCTATGCGATTTTTGATCCTTATTGTATGACATATCTACCATGTCATTTTGTCCACGTTATTTTGAATCACCCTGTAGTTTAACTGTTGTTCATGCTTTTTCACTGCACGTTTTAGGCTGCAATTAATTCATTCTCGGTGATATACAAAACAAAACTCGATTTGGCGGGATGAATTACGTGAGGTGTTTTTCCGGAATTCCTGCTGATCGACCTCGTAGTAATTTTTTTAGATCTTTTTTTTGATAGTTCTCCTGTTTTCCTAGGGCGGTTATACCTCCCGTAAAGTCGGTATCGGCGTCGATTGTATACTTTTGTTAGGCTCTACTGTGTTTTAAGAAATTAAAAACGTGACGTGAGATTTCCGTTTACCCCCTCCCTCTTTGGTCATATTTCCCCGGACCCCCCCCCCACCCCGCTGCCTATTTCACGTCACGTAGTTAGTGGACGCCCCATATGTTAGAGTTGTTAGACCTGCCGACAGAGTACCAGCACACGACTGGAACCTGCAAGTTTGCAGTGATGTGGATTTTGCGTGGTTATTATTGCGTAATTTTTATTTGTCGAGGTCCCCGGATGCCAAAGTGACGGCTCGTACGCTGCTGCCTCGACAAAGCGCGCACAACAGCCGCAATCAGTTCCGCAAGGCACGCGCGCTGCCTAACAGACGATAATTCAGCTTACACAACAGGCGGCACTGGCTGCACAACACTTGTTCCCTCGCTGTCTCACTGCATTGTGTTCTGTCCAGATTCTTCTTAAGCCGCCTTCTATCCGATGTCGGCAGTCCACATAGCTCTGGACGTAACATTGCAGTGTGAAAAGCCACCTCTGACGTGCAGTTGTACCATCTCCGCAGCCACGAATTCTTTCTGCTTCCAACAGACCTTCTTCCCTGTATCTTCCCTTCAATGATGAGTCGCAATAGCTACTACCTCTCGCCTCTCGTAATGTGTCCTGTATACTGAGTTTTCCTTTGTTTTATAGTGAGCAGCAGTTCTTTTTGTTTCTCCGTCCGATTACGTACTGAGATTTTCAGCCTCCAGATATGCGTAAGACACGACGGTATAGATACATTTCAGAAGCATCAATTATTTTCTCTAGATTTTGGTCGAGGGTGCAGCTTTTACTCACGTAAAGAAAATGGAGAACACGTAGCAACGAGTCATTTTGCCTTCTCAGTTGCAGACGAAGATCCGATCTTATGAAAAAAAAAAAAAAATTCATGCTAATAAATTGTCTCCTGGCGTGTTCTATTCTAGATGTGATCTATTTGTCGCTCGTACACTGGTCATCAAACATGGTGCCCAAGTACTTGCTCGGTCTTATTGCCTTTCATTGATATGGCTACCTGGATTTTTCTCTTAGAGAAGACAACTGCCTTGGTCTTGGAGGTTTTGACAAGCGGGCCAAACTCTTCACTGTATTAACTGTCTCTACTGTGCTGCTAATGCGTAAAAGGTTTTGGTCAATGCCAGTTAAAGTCAAACTGTTTACCATCTTTTTATATTTCACGCATTCGAAGGCCATTATATAGTCGACGAAACAGGCATAGACATCAACATTGATGCCCCTGCACCTCTGCACTAATAGATTTAAGGAAGAGAATCCTTCACGTGTGCCAAGCTCATTTCGGAAGCCAAACTGGGTCTCACCCACGTGAGATTCACACTTCTTTGTAAATCCGAGTGTGTGTGGTTCGACATCAGACTAATCACATTGTGAGCAGTCTATTCTGCTACGTATTACGAATTTATGACTACAGTTTGATAACTGACCTAAAAATGACAAAACGACAAAATATGGCCAAACATTTAAATTTACTATACATCAAAACATGCTCAGTAATACGTATGCAGTGTCGCTTTTATGTAGACAGTATAATTTGTTTCCGTGGAATCACTGCACCATTTAGAAATTATTTTGTTTCGAAAATTATTTTCATGTTCCTGTAAAAGAATAAATTACTAGATTTTTCTTTTATCAACAATCAGAAAAAAATCGTTGTCTGCTTTGTGGAACTGAATGCCGCGATACATTGTTCTTGTAGTTCGCTGTATAGCAATGCTGCTGAACATTAAATCGCTTTGGTGAAGTCACTTTAATTTCAAATAATTAACAGTAAAGAGCTCTTTCGTCCGTACTAAAATACTCCTCCCCAAATTCCTTTACGTAATTCCGTAACTTAACATTTTCAGAAAATTTTGTTTTCGGTATGGCGGAACTCACTGACCTACTACAGATTTAACTCTGACTGAGGATTATTTTAAAAAGTATTGGCGACAGTGAAACATTGATTGACGCGGCTCGACACAGGCATGCTTCTGCTGCATTGTCGAGATTAAAAGGCGGGCTGAACATTAACGTTTAGAGAGTGACAATAATGTATAACTTTAATTCTTGAGTTGTAAATTCTCACCAATTCAGGGGCTATTAGTTTTTTTGTTTTGTTTGGTATGTATTATAGGAGTACATTTCTATGAATAATTATCTTAATTTCTTCTCACCTTCTACTATTACCAAAATTAGTATACTACTGTTAAAAAGTTTATACTATCAACAAATTACCAGATTTTTCCTTAATATGCGACCATTTGACCATAAATATTATGACAAAAACTAGGATAATGGCCTGAATATGTGCTTATATGATATATAAAATACATTGAAATACAATCAGAAACATTCAATCAGTGTATAAGTAATGGACCCAGTATTGAGCCCTGAGGCAGTCCTGCTTTTTTTTTTAAATCATTTTTCTAGACGTAAGTTATTTGTTTCCTCTGGTTCGTGGGTCACTATTTACACGTCTCACACTGGAAATTCACCTTCTGAATCAGTGACGACCATTGCTTGCAAAACCCGAAAATCGGCAGGAAGTATAGACGCGGTTAGCGGTTAAATGACGCGCCAACCTACCTCTTTCGACACAACATTCCAGTGACGTCACCGTTCTCACATCATACGGCGAAAAGCCTTACTCTGGGGAAATCCACAGCTGTGCCGGAAATAGGAATGAATGGCGACGTGGCGGATTTCGTTAACATTTCGTTGTATACGAGTTAGAGTCATTCCTACTCGCAGCGACAGTCATCGGTTCGAATCCACTACCGTGCATCGATATTTTTAATTAAGCGTTATGTTCCTTGTGTTTGACGGAAATAAAGAGTTTTGAATGATATACACTGTAGTGAAAATAAAAATTAAAATCTCTCGAGATGGTTAGGTGACTTAGTTTGTCAAATACCGTGTTACAATGAATATTAATAATCCAGTAAATAGAGACATAGTTAACGTAGATAGGATGTTTTAACTCTAACCTTGCTACCAACATTGACATATAATATTCCCGCTGAACAGAAACAATCCCTGCAGTAAGTCAGGAAGTGTTGAAAGGAAAACTTACTCACATTAACGCTCCTATACAATCATCTATTATAATCACAAAACTAGGGGCTATCTTTATAAGATTCAAGTAGCTATAATTAAAGTAGAAGATTTTGGACTAAATAAAAACCAAAACAAGCCAAAAGTGATAAAATATGATGCGACAGAAGAAGATAGTGAATTTTGTTACTTAGGGAGTAAAATTACACGAGATGGCCGAAGTAGGAATGATTTTGAAAGCAGAATAGCACTAGAAAGAAGAGCCTTCATGAAAAAGAGAAATCTTTTAGTTTCAAATATTGATATAGAACTGAGAAATAAATTTTTAAAACTCTATGTGTGGAGCACAGCACTTTATGGCAGTGAAGCGTGGAGTTTAGGAATACTAGAAAGAAAGAAAATTGAAGCATTTGAAATGTGGTGCTATAGAAGGATGCTGAAAATTAAGTGGGCAGATAACGTACGAAATGAATTAGTTTTGGAAATAGGCGGGAAAAAAGTTTTGGAAGAAGCTTACAGATAGAGGAGACAGGCTGGTAGGTCATATTTTGAGACATGTGGATTGGTTAATTTGTTAGTGGAGGGAACAGTAGAAGGCAAGAACTGCAGAGGAAGAC
>CM061914.1:175917572-175979598 GCA_031002005.1 Vandiemenella viatica | reverse complement strand
GGATGTGGGAGATATAATGATTAAGTTGGTCAGTGCAGGGCGTTTTCATATTTCGACCAAAAATTCGATCTCCGTATACTTCTCTTTCCTGCCACAACTACATAACATAGAGCTTGGTGTTTGTGTGTGGTAGTAGAATCGTCTTTCCTGTAGTGCACTATGGTTGTTAGATGTCGGTAGCTATGGGGGTGTGGGAGATATGGGGGTTGAAAGTGGTCGACCTGTGGCAATTTCATACTTCTGCCAAAGACAAAAGTGTCATGGTGTATCACTTTTCAGCGAAAACTATAGATCACAGATAACTGGCGTTTGTGTGTAGTAGTAGCACAGAGTCACCTTTCGATCACAACAGCGGCCGATTTTCAGAAACTGTGGTACTGTGGTAGATATGGTGGTTGTAAGTGGCCGACCAAGGATATTTTCGTATTTCGACTGTCTCCGCATATGTCACTTTTCTGCCACAACTACATAGCATAGAGCATTGGTGTTTGTGGTAGTAGAATCGTATCTCATGTAGTGCACTATGGTTGTTAGATGTCGGTAGCTATGGGGGTGTGGGAGATATGGGGGTTGAAAGTGGTCGACCTGTGGCAATTTCATACTTCTGCCAAAGACAAAAGTGTCATGGTGTATCACTTTTCAGCGAAAACTATAGATCACAGATAACTGGCGTTTGTGTGTAGTAGTAGCACAGAGTCACCTTTCGATCACAACAGCGGCCGATTTTCAGAAACTGTGGTACTGTGGTAGATATGGTGGTTGTAAGTGGCCGACCAAGGATATTTTCGTATTTCGACTGTCTCCGCATATGTCACTTTTCTGCCACAACTACATAGCATAGAGCATTGGTGTTTGTGTTTGGTAGTAGAATCGTATCTCATGTAGTGCACTATGGTTGTTAGATGTCGGTAGCTATGGGGGTGTGGGAGATATGGGGGTTGAAAGTGATCGACCTGTGGCAATTTCATACTTCTGCCAAAGACAAAAGTGTCATGGTGTATCACTTTTCAGCGAAAACTATAGATCACAGATAACTGGCGTTTGTGTGTAGTAGTAGCACAGAGTCACCTTTCGATCACAACAGCGGCCGATTTTCAGAAACTGTGGTACTGTGGTAGATATGGTGGTTGTAAGTGGCCGACCAAGGATATTTTCGTATTTCGACTGTCTCCGCATATGTCACTTTTCTGCCACAACTACATAGCATAGAGCATTGGTGTTTGTGTTTGAGTAGAATCGTATCTCATGTAGTGCACTATGGTTGTTAGATGTCGGTAGCTATGGGGGTGTGGGAGATATGGGGGTTGAAAGTGATCGACCTGTGGCAATTTCATACTTCTGCCAAAGACAAAAGTGTCATGGTGTATCACTTTTCAGCGAAAACTATAGATCACAGATAACTGGCGTTTGTGTGTAGTAGTAGCACAGAGTCACCTTTCGATCACAACAGCGGCCGATTTTCAGAAACTGTGGTACTGTGGTAGATATGGTGGTTGTAAGTGGCCGACCAAGGATATTTTCGTATTTCGACTGTCTCCGCATATGTCACTTTTCTGCCACAACTACATAGCATAGAGCATTGGTGTTTGTGTTTGGTAGTAGAATCGTATCTCATGTAGTGCACTATGGTTGTTAGATGTCGGTAGCTATGGGGGTGTGGGAGATATGGGGGTTGAAAGTGATCGACCTGTGGCAATTTCATACTTCTGCCAAAGACAAAAGTGTCATGGTGTATCACTTTTCAGCGAAAACTATAGATCACAGATAACTGGCGTTTGTGTGTAGTAGTAGCACAGAGTCACCTTTCGATCACAACAGCGGCCGATTTTCAGAAACTGTGGTACTGTGGTAGATATGGTGGTTGTAAGTGGCCGACCAAGGATATTTTCGTATTTCGACTGTTCCGCATATGTCACTTTTCTGCCACAACTACATAGCATAGAGCATTGGTGTTTGTGTTTGGTAGTAGAATCGTATCTCATGTAGTGCACTATGGTTGTTAGATGTCGGTAGCTATGGGGGTGTGGGAGATATGGGGGTTGAAAGTGATCGACCTGTGGCAATTTCATACTTCTGCCAAAGACAAAAGTGTCATGGTGTATCACTTTTCAGCGAAAACTATAGATCACAGATAACTGGCGTTTGTGTGTAGTAGTAGCACAGAGTCACCTTTCGATCACAACAGCGGCCGATTTTCAGAAACTGTGTACTGTGGTAGATATGGTGGTTGTAAGTGGCCGACCAAGGATATTTCGTATTTCGACTGTTTCCGCATATGTCACTTTTCTGCCACAACTACATAGCATAGAACATTGGTGTTTGTGTTTGGTAGTAGAATCGTATCTTATGTAGTGCACTATGGTTGTTAGCTGTCGGTAGCTATGGAGGTGTGGGAGATATGGGGGTTGAAGTGATCGACCTGTGGCAATTTCATACTTCTGCCAAAGACAAAAGTGTCCATGGTGTATCACTATTCAGCGAAAACTATAGATCACAGATAACTGGCGTTTGTGTGTAGTAGTAGCACGAGTCACCTTTCGATCACAACAGCGGCCGATTTTCAGAAACTGTGGTTACTGTGGTAGATATGGTGGTTGTAAGTGGCCGACCAAGGATATTTCGTATTTCGACTGTTTCCGCATATGTCACTTTTTCTGCCACAACTACATAGCATAGAGCATTGGTGTTTGTGTTTGGTAGTAGAATCGTATCTTATGTAGTGCACTATGGTTGTTAGCTGTCGGTAGCTATGGAGGTGTGGGAGATATGGGGGTTGAAAGTGATCGACCTGTGGCAATTTCATACTTCTGCCAAAGACACAAGTGTCATGGTGTATCACTTTTCAGCGAAAACTATAGATCACAGATAACTGGCGTTTGTGTGTAGTAGTAGCACAGAGTCACCTTTCGATCACAACAGCGGCCGATTTTCAGAAACTGTGGTACTGTGGTAGATATGGTGGTTGTAAGTGGCCGACCAAGGATATTTTCGTATTTTGACTGTTTCCGCATATGTCCTTTTCTGCCACAACTACATATCATAGAACATTGGTGTTTGTGTTTGGTAGTAGAATCGTATCTCATGTAGTGCACTAAGGTTCTTAGATCGTCGGTAGCTATGGGGGTGTGGGATATATTGGGGGTTGAAGGTGGTCGACCTGTGGCAATTTCATACTTCTGCCAAAGACAAAAGTGGTCATGGTGTATCACGTTTCAGCGAAAACTATAGATCACAGATAACTGGCGTTTGTGTGTAGTAGTAGCACAGAGTCACCTTTCGATCACACACAGCGGCTCGAATTTCAGAAACTTTGGTACTGTGTTAGATATGGTGGTTGTAAGTGGCCGACCAAGGATATTTTCGTATTTCGACGAAAGGCATGTGTCTCTGCAGATTTATCGTTTCTGCCACGACCTACATAGCATAGAGCATTGGTGTTTTATGTGTGGTGGTAGAATCGTGTCTGTTGTCGTGCACTATGGTTGTTAGATGTCTGTAGCTATGGGGGTGTGGAAGACATGGGGGATGAAAATGATCGACCTGCGGCAATTTCATATTTCAGCCAAAGACGCATGTGTCTCGGTGTATCACTTTTGAGTGAAAACTATCACCGGCGTTTTGTGTGGTAGTAACACAGAGTCCACCCATCGATCTCAAACGTTGGCCGAAATTCGGTAACTGTGGGAGCGTGTGAGATATGGTGTTTGAAATTGGTCGATCATGAATATTTTCGTATTTCATCCAAAGACTTGTGTGTATCCGTAAATTTTACTTTGCTGCCGGAACTATATAGCGCAGAAGACTGGTATTTGTGTGTGGTAATAGTATCGAGTCTCCCATCGTGCACTATGGTGGTTAGATGTCTACAGCTGTCAATATGAATACTTTACAATCACGAACGAATTTGTGGGTACCAGCTATTATATTATAATTGTGGAAGTAAGTTTCTGTCCTTTTTGTTACGTTTTTGACGACTAAATGGCTATATCAATATTGATGGAATTTAACAATGAAATAGTGTAGGAAGGACACAGGATATTTTTTTCGGTATGAATAACAGTTTTAGTCACGAAATTTTAAGAACTTATCGAATGATGAAAGACAGACAGATTCGTGTGTTAGTCTGTAATGTTACGTTGGTTGCTCAGTCGCGCAGTCTGTTAGTGTTTGATTTGTTAATAAATTTCGATAAGAAACAAAACTTATTATTTAGTATAGAAGTCAATTTGCTCTGCACTGTACTATTCATTTGTGTCTGTATAAAAGTTTCTGGCACCAATTTGTCTTCCTTTTTGACATGCCTTACGGACGTAAACCTGGCCTAAGGTGCAGGTCTAGAAGACAATGTGCTGCTATTAGATTATAAGATTCAGATGCTCATGTTGAATAAAGAAGAAAAAACCAAGCTGAAATAAAGCTGCCATCAGTTAACCCCCCCCCCCCCCCACACACACACACACACATCCCCGCACCTTCGCTTACTTTTCTGTTTTTAAATATGTTGTAAATTGATTCTCTTCATGAGACAGATTAGACGATAGGATGATATAATGATGGCTTTCCATCATATTATGTCGACTCGGTGTTGTTTGGGACAAATCTTACTAACAGTTTTCTATATCCAATTCTGGCAATGAAACTCCAAGTCCACGCGTACGAAGTCGCGGGTAACAGCTAGTTTCAAATAATTTACGGAAAAGAGTTCCTTCGTCTGTACTAAAATAATCCTCTCCAAATTTCTTTACGTAATTCGGCAAATTAACATTTTTCAGAAAATTTTGTTTTCGGTATGGTGGCACTCACTGATACACAACAGATTTAACGCTGGCTGAAACATTGATTGACGCGGCTCGACACAGGCATCGTCGAGATTAACATTTAAAGAGTGTCAATAATGTATAACTTTAATTCTTGAGTTGTAAATTCTGACCAATTCAGGGGCTATTAGTTTTTTTGTTTTGTTTGGTATGTGTTATAGGAGTACATTTCTATGAATAATTATCTTAATTTCTTCTCACCTTCTACTATTACCAAAATTACTATACTACTGTTAAAAAGTTTCTACTATCAAAAAATTACCAGATTTTTCCTCAGTATGCGACAATTTGACCATAAATATTATGACAAAAACTAGGCTAATGGCCTGAATATGTACTTACATGATATATAAAATACGTTTAAATACAATCAGAAACATTCAATCAGTGTATAAGTAATGGATCCAGTATAGGGCCCTGAGGCAGTCCTGCTTTTTTAAAATATTATTTTTCTAGACGTATTTTATTTGTTTCCTCTGGTTCGTGGGTCACTATTTTCACGTCTCACAGGAGAAATTCACCTCCTGAATCAGTGACGACCATTGCTTGCAAAACCCGAAAGTCGGCAGGAAGTACAGACGCGGTTAGCGGTAAGATGACGCGCCAACCAACCTCTTTCGACACAACATTCCAGTGACGTCACCGTTCTCACATCATACGGAGAAAAGCCTTACTTTGGGGAAATCCACAGCTGTGCCGGAAATAGGAATGAATGGCGACGTGGCGGATACGAGTTAGAGCCATTGCTACTCGCGGCGACAGTCATCGGTTCGAATCCACTACCGTGCATCGATATTTTTAATTAAGCGTTATGTTCCTTTTGTTTGACGGAAATAAAGAGTTTTGAATGATATACACTGTAGTGAAAATAAAAATTAAAATATCTCGAGATGGTTAGGTGACTTAGTTTGTCAAATACCGTGTTACAATGAATATTAATAATAGTAAATAGAGACATAGCTAACGTAGATAGGATGTTTTGACTCTAACCTTGCTACCAACATTGACAAATGATATTTCTGCTGAATGGTAACAATCCCCGCAGTAAGCCAGGAAGTGTTGAAAGGAAAACTTACTCAAATTAACGCTCCTATACAATCATCTATTATAATCACAAAACTAGGGGCTATCTTTATAAGACTCAAGTAGCTATAATTAAAGTAGAAGATTTTGTACTAAATACAAACCGAAACAAGCCAAAAGTGATAAAATATGATGCGACAGAAGAAGATAGTGAATTTTGTTACTTAGGGAATAAAATTACAAGAGATGGCCGAAGTAGGAATGATTTTAAAAGCAGAATAGTACTAGAAAAAAGAGCCTTCATGAAAAAGAGAAATCTTTTAGTTTCAAATATTGATCTAGAACTGAGAAATAAATTTTTAAAACTCTATGTGTGGAGCACAGCACTTTATGGCAGTGAAGCGTGGAGTTTAGGAATACCAGAAAGAAGGAAAATTGAGGCATTTGAAATGTGGTGCTATAGAAGGCTGCTGAAAATTAATTGGGCAGATAAAGTACGAAATGAATGAGTTTTGGAAATGATGGGCCAGGAAAAAAGTTTGTGGAAGAGTCTTACAGAAAGAAGAGACAGGCTGGTAGGTCATATTTTGAGACATGCTGGATTGGTTAACTTGTTAGTGGAGGGAACAGTCGAAGGTAAGAACTGTAGAGGAAGACAGAGATTAGAATATATGAAGCAGATAATTGAGGACGTGTGTTGTAAGGGGTATGTAGAGATGAAGAGGTTAGCACAAGATAGGAAGGGATGGAGGATTGCATCAAACCAGTCGAAAGACTGACGACAGTAAAAAATAAGAGTTGTTGACTAGCGAATGAAATAATGAATCCTGGAACTTAGAATTACAGAATATATATATATATGTATTTGCGGACACATTTTAAAGTATGCCACTTTGTATGGTAAGAGCGTTTATAACAGCCTTGCACTGGGCATTTCGACTGAGCACTAGCTACGGTTCGCTGCTCTACAATTTTGCCCGGTACACCAGCTTCCTGGGTAAACCTCTCCATGCAAATTGTGACCTCAAATGCAATATTAAATTTCGGGCTTAAACGTTGCATCGCGAGTAAAAGAACGGAGATAAACAGATGTATAAACTACATACTAGAGACAATGCTACCTCATATAGAGCCAAATCTTTGGTTCCAAACCGATAAAATCTCTCAACCACTGTCTTAAGCAACACTCCCAGAATTTATCCGGCATATTCTTTCCCACAATCCACTGCAACAATTAGAATGCTCACTGAACAAAGTACAAATTACGTCACACGAATGTCACGATTTTTTTAGCCCCACCCCCCTCCTTTTTTCTTGTCAGAGGTGAACACATTTGTGTGACCCCTCTTCCCTCGTGTGACGTCACATATTTTTTCAATTTTCAATTTATAAATTATTAAATTAAAACAGAACTTCCGAAATTGTTGATCTATTTCTATTTACGTTAGTTTCATTTTCTTAACTTGGATTTCTAAAGCGATTGTGTTGGTGGTTTACAATAAGAAGTTATATTGAAATAAATAACTCTCGGGTTTTCTGCCGGTTAATTGATTTATTTAGTTCTTTTTCTTTTAACAACGTTTCGGCAACTGCCATCGTTGTCTTCATCAGGTTACTTTCAAGGACAAGACACTGACTGACTCGCGAGCCAGTCAGTGTCTTGTCCTTGAAAGTAAGAGTTAACCTGATGAAGGCAACGATGGCAGTTGCCGAAACGTTGTTAAAAGAAAAAGAACTAAATAAATCAATTAACCGGCAGAAAACCCGAGAGTTATTTATTTCAACAATACGCCGGGAAAAACTAAAATGTCATAAGAAGTTATATTGTTTGCAGATGGCGTAATGGAATATAGTAGGATCAAAATGGAAGAATACTGTCAACAACTGCAGGGTATATGCAATCCCAGCTACGAACATCCTATGGCATCAAAAGCGCTCTCCATCAAGAGGCTTAATAACTATAATAGCAAGGTTAAAGTTTAACTATGGTGTCTTACCCTCGCACCTTTACATGATCAAAGCAGACGAATCAACAAGGCGTGACCAGAAGATACTGAATGTGACGTTAATCAAAGTTTTTTTGGATGCAAAAGATGCTGGAACAACGTCACAAACTTTATAAAATCACTTTTACAAGAAGGTCCTCAACTATCAGTTATTATGACATATTTACTAGCCAGTGAAAATATTTATGTACACTAATCAGCCAGAACATTATGACCACCTACCTAATAGCCGGTATGTCCGCGTTTGGTACGGATAACAGCGGCGACGCGTCTTGGCATGGAAGCAATGAGGCCTTGGTAGGTCGCTGGAGGGAGTTGGCACCACATCTGCACACAAGTCACCTAATTCCCGTAAATTCCGGGGAGGGGGGTGATGAGCTCTGACACCACGTTCAATCACATCCCAGATGTGTCCTATCTGGTTCAGATCTGATGAGCTGGGGGGCAGCACATCAATTGGAACTCGCCACTGTGTTCCTCGAACCACTCCATCACACTCCTGGCCTTGTGACATGGCGCATTATCTTGCTGAAAAATGCCACCAACTGCCGTTGGGAAACATCGTCGTCTTGAAGGGGTGTACGTGGTCTGCAAGCAGTGTACGATACTTATTGGTGCCTTGCACGAGCTCCAATGGACCCATGGGAGCCCAAGTGAATTTTCCACACAGCATAATTAAGCCGCCGCCAGCTTGTCTCCGTCCCGCAGTACAGATGTCAACAAGTTGTTTCCCTGCAAAGCGACGGATTCGCACCCTCCCATCGGCATGATGAAGAAGGTTTCGGGATTCATCAAACCGTGCAGCGCTCTGCCATTGCGCCAACGTCCAGTGACGATGGTCACGTGCCCATTTCAGTCGTAGTTGCCGATGTCGTGGTGTTAACATTGGCACATGGTCGTGGCTCGTCAGCTGCGGAGGCCCATCGTTAGGAGTGTTCAGTGCACTGTGTGTTCAGACTCACTTGTACTCTGTCCAGCGTTATAGTCCCGCCACAGTTCACCGCCTGTCCTGTTTTACCAGTCTGCCCAGCCTACGACGCCCGACATCTGTAATGAGGGGTGGCCGCCCAACCCCTCGACGTTTGGACGTGGTTTCATCTTGGTTTCGCCACTTGTTGAAGACACTCACAACAGCACTCCTCGAACACCCGACAAGTCGTGCAGTTTCCGAAATGCTCGTGCCGAGCCTCTGGGCCATCACAATCTGCCCTCGGACAGACTCAGATAGATCGCGCGCCTTCCCCATTCTAAACACGGATAACACGCTCACTGATACTACATGCACCGTGCGTGTGTCTGACTAGCAGTCACTCCTCGTCAGGTGACGCTGCTATCGCCTGGACGAGTTTATATCGATAGCAGTTAGGTAGTCATAATGTTCTTGTTGATTAGTGTATATCGTATAATCCTAGCATTTGTGAGAAATAACAACCTAAAAGTTTAGAGGAGTGGAATCTGATAGTTTCAGCTGCTTAGAAGACGAAGAGAAGGTAGACACACACATGAAGACTGCAAGCTGCACCGGGCTAACTAGGAAGATGACATTCATCAAGGAATATACTTTGTATTGCTGTATGAACGAAAGGTTAAATTCCAATATTTTTTTAAAAAACGGTTTGGAAGGATATTGGTGGAAGAATTGGGAGAAGTGCATGCAATGACCATAACCACAATTTAAACTCGATTTCAGGCATAAGGAGCGGTCAGGGATGTAATAAATTGTGCAACGAACTGATAAATAGTTTTCCAAACATACTGAAAAAGCTTAAAATATGTTGGGAAATTTCACTCAAAGAATTTAACATAAAAAAATAAGAGTTTGGAGAATAGGTGTGCAGGGAAACTACTCCCAGAGCAAGTGTTTCTTCGCAATCAAATTCCCAAGACACTGCCTTGGAGGCCTGGGTAACGTAGTGTATTACGTATCAAAGATTAAATGTTAATCGCGTCTGTGTGACCTTGAAGTTCTAGATTTTTTCGAGCAGTGTAGATATTTTGATTTTTCATAATGAAAATGGTGAATTATAGTTTCCAGTGTCCATTGCTTTAATACTCCTAGAAATTGTGAATATAAAATAATTTATTACAGTAAAAAAAACGCTAAGAATCCATTTTTCTGAAAAATGAAATTACTTACTTCTGGCTGGCAGTGTAGGGGAGATGGTGACACACATTTTCTAATCATCACATTATACACCAAAGTCTTGGGCTAAATCCCACAGCTGTCCGCAATGCCCATGCAGTGATGTTGAGTCCGTCCGTCTCATCGGGACGTTAAGAGAGGCGGTCCACTTAGGTGTCTTTCTGAAAAGTAGGCCTGTTGATGCGGCCAGGTACAAAGTTCTCAGTATTCGCAAGTACACTCTGGTGGTTCACTTTCGAAAAAAAAAAAAAAAAAAAAAAACGGGAGTCCCGTAGTGCAGCTTTTTATGGTCGACAACAACTATGCAAAATTTCGAAGAAAATGAATTAGTTATATTTTCGATCCGGCAGTTGTGGGATATGGTACTGCGCCTGCCTGTGTTCCGCGCATGCGCAGTGCGGTGCTGTGGTAGTCATCACGCCCCACAGCGCTCAGTCTGCAACATGCGCTGCTACAGACACCTGTTGCTTCTGCTGCCGCTCCTCGCCAGCTGCCGAGCAGGTAACACACCAACTAATTCTCCTCATAACAAGACCGTCTGCAGATGCCCGTCGAGAAGGAGGAGTGAAGTTCTGGAAATACCGGATTCGTTAATTCCATACTAGAAATTAGCGGAAGTGTTTAGGAATATTAGGTTTTACAAAATACTAGCTGTTACCCGCGAATTCGTACGCGTGGACTTGGAATTATTTTCCTACAATTGGAAACAGAAAGCTGTAAGCTACGTAAAAATTGTCACTGCTTAGTTATTTTTTTGAAAAATTTCAGGATAAAATAAGTTAATTATCCTGAAAAATGTGTCCTATGTCTCTCCTACAATTCATATTATTCCATTGTCAAATTTCATCAAGATCAATTTAGCTGTTTAGTTGTGAAAACGTAATAGACTTACTATGCATTTGTAATATTAGTGTAGATATCGAGCAGATTGTGAAAGATGAATGGCAAAAGGTGCAGAATCTTATCAAACCAGTCTCGAGACACCGGAATATTATCGTTACTAAATTAGTCGTTCCGTACTTCAGTAACCAGAAGTTGTGTTTTCGTCGCAATACTTTGGGCAATGTTAGTTGACATTTTGGTAAACTACCTCTCCCGATTAAAATATTTGTATCAAATTTCAACATTTTTATCAATTTCTTCGTTATATTTTTTAAAACAAAAAAAACAATTTCTGCGTATATACACTGGTACCGATACTTAAAGTAACTTGCGGGTCTATGAGAATACAATGGCCCAGCCAATACTGAAGTGTTTCTTATTCCATAATCAATTTTTTTTTTTTTTTTTTTTTTTTTTTTTTTTTTTTTTTTATACTTATGGCGTTACGCCTCGTCGACGGCGAGATCTTTAGAGGCGGGATGGGACTGGGGACAAGGAACGGGAAGGAATTCGGCCATGGCATTTTTGAAGCAAGCATCCCGCAATTCGCCTGGAGTGATTTGGGGAAACCACGGAAAACCCTAATCTGAATGCCCGGACGGGGATTCGAACCCGCGTCCTCCCGAATGCGAGGCCAGAACGCTAACCGTTACACCACTACGCTCGGTTCCATAATCACAAGATTCAAAAGTCGCGCAATGCATGCGTTTTCTTATTTTACTTCTTTTGTTAAAAAATTATGTATTCTATGCAAATATTTATTTTAATCAAAGATTCGTTTAATTCTAGTCTAATTTAACACGAGGCATACAAAACATTTAACTTCTTCAAGTAAATTTCTATATTTTCGAAAACTAGTTGGTAATATAGATCCTTTTGTTATAATACTAGCTTCGTTAAAATTTCCCATGCTGCTTCTATCTTGTCTCCTTCGTTTTAAAAAACTTTCTTGTCAACATGTCTTTTGCGTTTTGTTGATTTCTCGGTTTAATCCTAGATTGCGATACCACTACAACGATGTAATCACTTCCCGCCAACTCAGGGATTGCGTCAACCTATACCGTTTTGTTTTCTTCCTAGCGGTTGTGGTTAGGCAGAAATGCGGCCTGGACCAGGAGAAAAACTTCGTGAAGGCCACAGAAATGCGGTATTTGCTTCCTGTTGATTCAACTTGGCGGGAATTGTATGTCATTAACCCGTGGAAACAATTTTGCTTTTGTAAATTTCTTGTAGCTTTTTCCAATTGAGAGGTGAAATGTCAAGAACAAGTAATAGTGAGGGAATTAACTAAAATTTCGAGATATTTGTACTTTTTGGCTCTTGTGGCGTACCGGTATTACGAAGTAGAATTAAACAAATTTCTTTATTTTGCTCTGTTGATTTTTTTCCGAATATTCTCATTGCAAATTACCGAACTTTGCGGGTGAGTGGTAATGCTCTAGCCTCTTGTATTCGTGGGGACGGGGGTTCGATTCCCCGTCCGGTCAACCAGATTTGGGTTTTTTGTGGTTTCCCCAAATCACTCCAGGCAAATGGATCTTTCGAAAGACCGAATTCCTTTCCGTTCCTTGTCCCCAGTCTTTTTCCGCCTCTAATGACCTCTTCATCGACGAGGCGTAATAAAGCAAAAAATAAATTAAAAAAAAAACAGCATCACAAAATTAATACTTAGGGAGGGTACATAAACTACGTAATTCATTTTCCCCCCCTTCCCCCCTCGTAGCCTGACGCGGTTTTGCCTCTACGCTGCCCCCCTCCCCCTTTCTCTTTGCGTGGAACGTAACTTTTTTTCCCCCTATTGATTCCAGAAGACATTTTGTACCGTTTTCTCTTGTCAGACTATCGTAAACTACACACGGAGATAATTAAATGACGGAAATAAATATTTTAATGCTGTTGTGTGTTCTGTACCTCATTTTGACTCTGACAAATAATACGAATGAAAAGCTACGAGGCTTGGCTCCCCTCCCCATGTAGCACAGCGTAGTAGATTCCTACTCTATCCCCCCACCCCCACCCCACCCCCCGTAGGCCAAGCCACTTAGTATTTGGACGTTCTCTTATTGCTCAAACCAATACAGCTACCTGGGGAGTATAATTGCTAATAACGGTAGAAGTGAATTAGAAATAATGAACAGAGTAACCAAAGGCGCCAACTTCTCTATGGGACATGAAGGTTCCCAGAAGAACAAAAATTGTCTTGTACAAATCATATCTCATTCCTATTCTCACATATGCTTTGGAAACATGCACACTAACATCAAGGGACCTTAGCAAGATCCAAGCATGTGAAATGAAGTTTCTTAGAACGGCCCTCCTGTAAACTAGACTTGAGCACAAAGAATGATGAGATTAGATAAAACTTAGAGCTAAGGGAATCCAAGAAAGAGAGACTTAGGTCATCAAGACTTAAGTGGTTTGGGCATGTCAAGAGAATGACTAGTAAAAGACTGCCAAAAAACTTATTTGGAATAAAGGATAGTGGGCAAAAGACCAGTGGGAAGACCAAGAAGATGTACAGACCAACTGAAGGAGGACAGAGAGAGAAGAGCCTGGAACTGGGAATATATCACGCACAGAGAAACTTTTCTGGTTAGGAGACAGCGGAAGACGATCGTATACAACAACCAAGTCTCGTAAATCACATCCGGGAAACTGGAGATGGTCCCCAACGATAACTCTCTCTGTTTATTGTTGCTGTTTAACTTGTGGCCACTTTAACACCTTTCAGAAGTGATACCTTCTGAATTTACAGTCAGGATGCTCGCTGTCCCAATTCAAGACTGCGTTGCGGTTGACGGAAGTTGCCCGGGGACGTCCCGTGCTATCACTGCGGTTGCGGTTGTGGTCGCAGCGCAGTCTGTGAAGCGGGTTAGTCTAACGACGAAATGTAGCAGTGACGAAAAACGAAGGGCAAACTATTAGATAACCTCAAAATGTATATAGTTCAGGGTCTACTGGAGATCGCGATTCCGCCACGACAACATTCAGGAATGACATCGTAATGCTGCTGCAGTTACTTGCACGATGTATTATTTTCAGTCAGTAAATCCGTTGTAATACAGCCTGGACCATCATATTCAGGCAGAAATTAGGTTTTAATATAGCCTGGACCAGCGTGGAACCGCTATATGTACTTCTGAAAGTATTTCTAGTGGAGTCTTGCGTTTGACCACGGCAGTATTATGACGCCAATTCCTGGCTGAATCGCGATCTACAGTAATATTATTTATTGTAGAAATTCCAGCTATAAAATAGTTCTGGCCCGTAAGTGAGCTTTGTAAACATTTAGCAACTTGTTGCCAACTATTCGCGCTTGATAAGGTGAATATAGTCTAGTCGGGATTATCTTCTCTTATTTCCTCCAAAAGTGCAATAAACTTGGCCGCGCATCGCCTGAGCTGTTCCTCTCTTATCGCTTACAAATACGGCGCAGCGCAGAGATCCGAAAACTTTTGTCCTGCAGACCATTGGCTTAATTTTCGGGGTTGCTGGCGATCACGATACCGCAAGGAATTGGCGTCACAATACTGCAGCGATACACCGCTAGAAATACTTTCCAAAGTACATTTAACGTCGTCATGCTGGTCCAGGGTGTACTGCAACCTAATTTCTGCTTGAAAATGGTGGTCCAGGCTGTATTACAACGGAACTACTGCTTGAAAATAATACGTCTTGCGCTTGACTACAGCAGTATTATGGCGTCAGTACGAATTTTTTTTATTATTTTATTTGACAATTTAAGTAATATTGAATTTTCCTAAATTTTCGAAACTGACCCAGTGCTTGAAACTTTGATAGGGCTTTTTTTTTTTTTTCGTGAAGTGGACTGTTGGAAAAAAGTAGGGGATTGCACGATTTTCTCCACCTACTAAAAATGCACCTAACATCTTGAAATTTGGATTAATTGCTTCAAAATGATGTACTCTTCACGTTACCTACTCAAATTTTACGAAAAAGTCGTCACAAATTAAATTAAAAATGCCGAAACGTGACAGTGTCGCCATACACACAAAATTAATGCAAATCTCTTAAAATGTTGGTTAATTTCTTTGTTGTTTTTGTGCTGACATTTCACATTCTCTCCATTGTAAAAGTCTCAAATTAATTACTTTAATTTATGATGGTAAAATATTTTGTTCTGACACGTTCTGCCGTGTTGAATCTATAGCGATGATCGATTGTTTCCGTTTTATACGGAATTTCAAGTCGCAGTAACAATTTTTCGCGTGGTTTTTAGGATATTTTTCTTTTGGTCTAGACCACATTTCAAAGTACCCAAAATTTCCAGGAACAACACAAAAGTTTCGGTTAATCTGACTCCTGTACCATAAGTGGTCGTTTATTTTTTATTTCTATTTTTTTGTTTCAGGATTTCAATTAAACATCTGGAATTAAACATTCGGAATTTTTAACTTTATTTGTGGCGATTTTTTTTTTTAATGTGGTTGGTGAACGTTATCTGGAAGCAGTCGCCGTACAAAGAACAAACCATTGCAGTGTGTACACTAGGTACCGATATAGTTTTGTTCTTTCGCTGTAAACTGGTTATTTATTACATATATTGCTCAATAAGTTTTTTTTTTTTTGGTGCAAGTCAATATTTCCCTTGATACCTAAGCGAAATCTATTAATGAGGTATCATTTTAAAGCTTAAGGTTTCCACTTTGATCACATCATATTTTAAGAGAGGAATTTTTCGGAATTCTATCCTTAAAGGGCAAAAATATTTTTTTCTTTTCTAAAACGTGTTTTTTTTCTTTCAGCGAACCTTTTATCTCCCTTGATACATAACCAAAATCGATAAACGAGCTATCACTTTAAATACTGATGTCTTTGGTCACATCATCTTTCATGAAAGGAATTTTCGGAATTCGACCCTTGAATGGAAAAAGTATCATTGTTTCAATAACGTGAGAGTTGTTTTTGTTTTCACGACCCATTTGTCTCTCTTGATACATAATCGAAATCGAGAAATGAGGTGTAATTTTAAAGATTAAAGTCTGCACTATGGTCACATCATATTTTAAGAACTTTTTTCAAAATTTGACCATTGATGTGCAAAAATATCATTTTTTTTAACTCGCTTGATGCCTAACCGAAATCTATAAATGACCTTTCGTTTTAAATATTAAGGTCTCCAATTAGGTAAAATCATAAATTAAGAAAGAAATCTTTCGGAATTTGACTTTTAAAGGGCAAAAGTAATAACTATGAAGGTCACGGGTATGAGACAGTTGAGAGCCAGTTCGCTAGATAGCAGCACCACAGATATATCAACAAACGGTGTATTTTTTCGGATATTTTTTTCTGTTACGCAATCATTTCTGTTTTGCTTTTACAATTCCTATGTAAACAGTTTATTCGTAAAATTTTCTCGCCAGCTATGATCCCAGCAACACACATCACAGATGTATGGATATGCTGTGTGTATTTTATTCGGGTTAGGTGTATTCCGTTACACTAAACAAACAATTGTTACGAACGAGGCCGTTCTTCTTTTATCCTATTACAAACCACCAAACTTATTATCCATCGTATTTTATTCGCGAAATTTTGGTGAGAGTCATCTAGCTTTATTTTTATTTCCAAATGAGTCTTTATTAAACTAATATTCTTAACATTTTTAATCCTGGCAATTAACAGCTGAACATTGATTTGATATCGGAGTCTCAATGTTAAACAGGAATTTGTTTCTCAGAGATTATCGGAAGTGTCGAGGCTCGGAAACATTCGTCGAGTTGCAGTTCCGCTATGTTTCAGCACCAGTTCCCTCTGTTACTGAATCCATAGCACTCGCCATTCCCCGTATCTCGGCATTAATCGATATCATGCGATATCGTAAACCTGCGAACCTTAAAACTGGCTCCTAAGCGAAAAATAATTGTCCCTCAAAAAGATTCAGGTCCACCACAAACACCAGTCCATCCAATATCGGCACAGTACCCGCTAAACTACTCATAATAGAAGAAAAATTTCCATGTGGCATAAGTGTTCAGGGAGAAAAAATCAGTATGCTACTATTTGATGATGACAAGGTCTTGTTAGCAGAAAGGGCTGAGGATATTGAGAAATTACTGAATGGCATGAAAAAAATACTGAAGGAAGATTTTGGACTGAATTTAAATCAAAGCAAGACCAAAGTGATGAAATGTAGCAGAAATGATACCAATCACAGTAGATTAAATATAAAAATAGGAGAAGTGAATTCTGTTTCTTGGTAAGCAAAACTACAGCCGATTTCCGAAGCAGGAATGATGTTAAAAGCAGAATAACACTAGCAAAAAGAGCCTTCATGAAAAAGAGAAATCTTTTAGTTTCAAATATTGATCTAGGAATTAACAAAAAAAACTTTTTAAAACTCTTTGTGTGGAGCACAGCACTTTATGGTTGCGAAACATGGACTTTATGAATACCAGAAAGAAGGAAAATTGAAACATTTGAAATGTGGTTCTACAGAAGAATGCTGAAAATTAGGTGGACAGACAAAGTAAGAAATGAACGAGTTTTGTAAATGATGGGTGAAAAAAGAAGTTTGTGGGAGAAGCTCACAGAAAGAAGAGACAGGCTGGTAGGTCATATTTTGAGACATGCTGGATTGGTTAATTTGTTAGTGGAGGGAACAGTAGAAGGTAAGAACTCTAGAGGAAGACAGGGATTAGAATATATGAAGCAGATAACTGAGGAGGGTTGTAAGGGATATGAAGAGATGAATAGGTTAGCACAAGATAGGAAAAAAGACCGATGACAGCAAAAATAAAAATTAAAAAGAGAACTAACACATACCAATGACTAGTAATATATGGTCTGCATTGCTAACTGCCTTGTGCTGGTACTAAATAAATTTTAATTTGGAAAGGGACAGACAAAAAAAGTGCGAATATCTTTTTTAACGCGGAGCTAGATTTTTGGGAAAATAGTGCCCGCAACCGAGAGAATGCGGGTTCGATTCCTCGTCCAGCTACGCGGATTTGTTTTCTGTGATTTCCCGAGTTCCTTCCAGAGAATTCCCGCATGGTTCCCCTGCTTCCCGATCTTTCTCCCGCAATCCTCTCCAGGTTCTACTGATTTCAAAAGCCACGGTTCAATTCTAGTCCGCAATACTGCTATGTCAACAGCGCTAAGAAACACAAATCTCTTGAAATGTTGGGCAGTTCCTCTTTTTTTAAAGCGTACTTGTGAATTCATCTTCTCTCTGTTGCGAAAAGTCGTACGAAATTTACTGTAACAAAAAATTTTGCACGGCTTAATGATAGATGCGCCACGCCATGTTGACTTGATAGGATACATTCTACGGATTAGACGAAAATTTTCTGCTGGTCCAGGCCGCATTTCAAACTAGTCACAACCACTAGGAAGAAAACAAGCACTCCAAGTTGATACCGACAGCGGTATTGGCGGAAAGTGTTTCGTAAATATTTCAATTAAGACAGCAGTTGTGCTGCATTGAATAGATTTACTTGACAGGAAAAAGTTCAGCTAATAGAACTTGATCGCACTGGAAATTGGAGTAGACTGGCAAATATGAAATCTGAAACCCGTTCTTAGTGGCTGATGTTGTTAAAGCTGTTGCGTTCAAATTGTACAAGTTATCTAGCTGCAGGGTCATTTTTCTCAAATGAGTAACCGTCGTATTATCAAAAAAAAGTTTGAAAGGAAAGTGATCTCTCTTCAGACTTTTAATATTTACCTTCAATGAACGTTGTCTGAATGTCGTGGGTGATGTAAAGGTAAATAAATATCCATGTAATCTGCTGCAGACGATTACAACGCGTGGGAAGCATTAGCTTCTTATCGGGTGTAAATTGAGGTTTAAGATGCGAGTTTTGGCAGTTTCGTATTGGTATAATATTAATGGCTGCGCCTCTTTGTGAAACAAAGCCTTAACGGTAGTTCGGGGGAAGAAGTGGCGATTGAATTTTGTGAAGTCTATCGGGTAAGCAGAACCTACACTATTACGTGGAATCCTGGGACCTTTCTTGACATCGACTAAGGAAGGTTTCCAAGAGTTTAAGAACGTCTACAATTTCCTGCAGTTTGTTGTAATACGTCTGTTTTAACTGATTTCATTTGGTATAAAATACTTTCCCTGTCGTATACAATTCGTTTAAACTGAAGGAAATCAATTAAAACAATGGTATTATAACAATTAGATGTTGTAGCCCATCAATCGCGATATAATTAGTTTGTATGAATAATTGTCTCGCCAATGCAAGTGAATTTATTTCTTATTTATTTTTCCGAACGCGTTTCACTCAATGCTCTGCAGCATCTTCAGCGGTTCCTTGTATTGCTTGTATATATGTAATTATTTTATGCTACAATTTATACAGCGAAATTACATTAGAAACATAAACTTACATTTTCGTTGTTTCACATTTGATTATGATCGTACATTTACTAATACCGTATAAATAAATAAAAGAAAATGTGAAACAATGACAATATAAGTTTATATTTATAACATAATTTCGCTGTGTAAATTTTAGCACAAAACATATGTATATACAGTATAATTTTACACGCAACAAATAGAGCCGCTGAAAATATTGCAAAGTATGGAGTGAAACGCGTTCGGAAAAATAAGATGTAAACAAATTCAGTATCACTGGCGTGACATTATTTATTCATATAAAAGGGAATTAAAAGTCGTTAAATTATTATCAGGCCATTGTCATAGAGAAATTTCATGCAGTTGAGGTATTTTTTGTTTATGGGCTTTACACCTCGTCGTGGTCATTAGAGGTGGGGTGGGGTTGGGGCAAGGAACGGAAAGGAATTCGGTCACGCCCTTTTGAAGGAAGCGATCGCCTGGAGTGAGATGGGAAAACCATGGAAAACGCAAATATGGCTGCTCGGACGGGGATTCGAATGCACGTCCTCCCGAATGCGAGGCCAAGCATTACCACTGCACTTGAGTTGAGGTATGTCCGCAGTATATGAATTGATCGGTCTGGTAGCTCAATGGTTAAGGCGTCTGTCTGAGGATTGTCATAGACCCTTAACCCGACCTTCACCTCTGGCACAGCTTGCTGTGTAATGTGAAGTACGCCAGGACGATTCCGTGGTACGGATTCCACGTTAAACTGTAGGTCCCCTGTACCAGGTACGAGTACAGAGTTATGCTAGAAGATATCACGCAAGAAGGTCGTTATACCACATGAGTTTGTGTGTGTATGCATGTTCGTTTAGGCCAACTAGAACCACGTTTAGCCTTCGCTTTGGCTTGAATTTGCTTTTGCTGTGTACGCATAGGTTTTAAAACTAGGGTTGTAAGCCCTAGAGGGGGACCTACAGTTTAACGTGGAATCGGAACCACGGAAGTGTTCTGGTGTACTTCACATTACACAGCAAGCTGTGCCAGAGGTGAAGGTCGGATTAAGAGCCTTCGAAAATTCCCGCCGAGATAGGGATTCCAATCGGAGACCTTCGGATCTCTACTCAGACTTCTTGACCACTCGTGTTTACTTAAATATGTAAATTGCAAAGCGCAGGAACCAGATATAGGGTAGACAGGCATTGAGGACACGTCCTTGGAATTTGCGTGTTCAGGAGCTCGCCTGTTTTACAAGGTATTGCATGCAGGAGTTTTTCACGCGAGACAGTATCATAGGTTGCTGAATTATTATTACCCCCATAAGACTACAGCAGCAAAGTGCTATTACGCCACATGCAACCATTCGTGGGAAAATCTGATCTAGGGAATCCAGCCATGCTTACATGCTGACGCAGCTGAAGAGAGATTCAAAATTGTGGCGCAACTCTTAGATAAAGTTGACCTGCCACCGCAGATATAGTTCACCATTTCATTTTTTCAGCGCCCTTTCTTAAAACCATGCGAACGATTAACGTTTATTTACAGATCAAACTGATTATACGAAAAATTGGGATTTTTCTTCTTTCTTGTACTCTTTTCAGAAGTATTTGTTTTTAATGTGCTCGGCACGATAAACCTCTGGCCTCGCATTCGGGAGGACGAGAATTCGAAGCCAGATTTTGATTTTTGCATCGTTTCCAAAAATCGGTCAAGGTGAATCCGTGGATGGTTCCTTCAAAAGCCCTTTGTTGGGTTTCTTGAGCAGAAATCCAACAATTAATACACTAGCCCAAAATGAATTAAATATAGGACCGCACAAAACACCACTTAATCCAATAGATACCTAAGAACAACAAATAACAAACTCAAAAATTTGTTACTAATTCAAGGACAAATAAAAATGAGCCTACAGGAAATGACAAATAAAATCAGATAAATGCATTAATCAAACAACGTCACATGAAAATGAAGGAAATGCCAAACAGGCAAAAACTTCAATCAAGAATTCTGCAGCTCAAGGGCTTAGAAGAAAGTTGGCTCAACGGCGGTGGCACTCCTCACCCGCCAGTCCTTTCCACATCTACTGACGTCGACGAGGCGCAAAAGCCATAAGCAAATAAACAAACTAAGCATTAGTGACTATATTCCACAACATTTACGGTTATATTATAAATGAAAAAGTAACTCTCTGTTAACTTTTCACAACTAAACCTATTACCGAAATTAAACAAGGAATTACTTATATAGTATTAGGAAGCACTCGGGTTCTTTTTTCGGTATAAATAACATATATTGTGACGAAATTTTGACGGTCAAATGGTGACAGACAGACGGACAGACCTCGCTGTTAAGAGACGTAAAGCAGTTTAAAAAAATGCAAATTGGTTCTCCTCTTGAGACAGGTTCAATGGCTTCCCCCTCATATTATACCGTCCCCATCGTTTCTACGTCAAATTCTAGCAATAAAATTCTAGGTCCGCGTGTTCGAAGTCGCGGGAGACAGCTAGTCTAATATAAAACTGGCGTCGGCTTCATGGAAGCATTTTCCGAACGAAGTAGTACGGAGAAAAATTGGTTCACGCTATGAGACTTTAAAACACTTAACCCTTTGGACTCTGTAAATATTATTTAAACCAAACTTTGGGTACATATTTCTTGATTTTACTGAAATATGGTTCGTTAGGATACACCGAAAACGTTGATGAAACCACTACATCAAAGATTGACACCTCAATAGGCTAACGAAACTGGAATTTAATTTGCGGTAAAGATTACAAAGATCACACAATACGATCGTTTGTTTCACTAATAGAAGAAAAGCAAAAGAAAATGCAATAAAGTGAAGCAACGGGGAAAATGATAGTGCAATTAATTTTTATTTAAGCGTTTGAAGAAGTAATGTCAGAGAAGGAACATTTCTTTCTAACGTTTTACGTCATAACCTATGCTGAGGGCATCGTCAACAGTGCTGCCAATTTATCCGTAGATCTACGAATTTTTATGAAAAGTTAGGATTTTCGGATTTTCTTAAAATATCTACGGATTTTTGCTACTTTTCCTTATATCGGTGTTTCGTTAAACTTGGAGCATATAGTGTTAATGCATTGCAGAATAGTCAATAATTGTGAATTGTTTCCTGGCAACCGCTCGTGTGAACCAGCGATTGAAATAAAGCTCATATTTTGTTTTATTATAGATTTCATAGAAGTTAAAAAACCGTAGTACAGAACTATCAGCACACTCTTTATGCACGGTGACACGCTCGTTGGTACGGCTTACAAAGCATTGCCTTCCGAGAAGGCCTAACCAATATCCGAGAATCAAAGTGATCGCAGTTTTTAACATTTCCCTTTACAGAAGATATGGTAAATTTAATGCCAACAAAGAAAATGTATGGTCCTTCTCCCCCTCCCCCCCCCCCCCACAAAAAGAGAAAAGCGTAGGCATAGCTGTATGAAACATGTTCAGAGATATTTCTTACTTTCAATGTAGAATATTTATTCGAATGTTAAAGACCTGAAAATAAAAAAGTATTCTTAATTTTGACTCTCTCTTCAATAATTATTGTTTCAATCTTTCAGTTTAAGCGAGTCTCCGGATTTTTGTACCCAATCTACGGAAATTTTAGCGGCCATCTACGGATATTCAAAGCACTGATCGTGAAGTGCCATCACTTCGCAAAAGTAACGGACCAGACTTTCCCGTGAAACCGCAGTACCGTATCTGACGTCACACGTGAATTCCTGGACGTGTGAGTCTCTCAGCCTTAACCTCAACATTCCAAGCGAAACTAGGCAATACCAGCAGCTATAGTGACCACTGGTCCACTGCAACCCATTATACTGTCTTCTGAAATTGTGGAATGTAGTTGACATTTGAACCCGTCTTCTCTCTGGGCGAACACACAAACAAAATCTGTCATTTGATTTCAAGCAAAAGAGAGGGGAAATTTACAATTTTTGGAGTACAAGAGGCTGTAATGGGAATTTTGAACAATTCAACTAGAGCAGTCCAAAAATTTAAAGTGAACATTTGTGTAAGGATTAAGTAGGTAAGTGGTAAAATTACCATCACAGCATAGACTCTATTAATGATACTGATATTAGCTCAATAATATGAACTAAAACTGTTCTCAGAACATATGCGAGAAGTGGATCACTCGAAATTAAAAAAAAAATTGTTTTAAAATTTTTGGCGTATTGAGATGAGATCAGCTGAGAATAGGAGATAGTGAAATTTCCATTCAAAAGGTTTGAGAATGATTTCAACACGCCATCTTACCTTGAGTTGTTCTCCCGACAGCAGGAGCTTCCATCAAAGGACAAAAGACTCAAGTCCAAGCGTGAGAAACAGTTCTACATCTAAATATAAACTCTGCAATTCACAAAATTGTGGGTGGCAGAGGGTGCTCAGCACCAAAGCTTATCTCTTTGCTGTGCATTCCAATCACGAATGGTACGAGGGAAAAAAAAAGCTGAATTCCGTTGCGGCATTTCCTTTACATTTGCTACTTCAGCTTTGTACTAATTAAGTCATTCGTTAATTATTTATCCTAATTTTTAAAGATACAATAACACATTTTTTTTCGACTGACCCTTTTAACACTCAACTATCTACTTTTTTCCCGACCATCGTGCAACATTGTTTTCACTTTCACGAGAAAATTTGCTATATCAAAGACTCGCTATGCTTCACGACGTTCCGATCAACACCTGGGATGATATTCAGGGGACTTATCTGCTCGCTGAATCTGCAAGAGACTGATGATAAATACAGGAACGTTATGTGAATGGGGACTTTTCTGGCGTGTAAATGCAACATTGTTTACACTGGTTTGGAGTGTCGATAAAAGACGTTACGACAACTTTGTCGTCTTCATCAGGTGTGAGACGTGAGGGTGAAGAGTTTATGTAAGCCCATCCGCCCGCTGCTGACAATACAGTTCTCAATTCTCGATAGCAACGTACCTGATGAAGACAACACGAAGTTGTTGAAACGTCGTCTTTTATTGACACCCGGCTGTAAACACAGGAACACTTCTCAGTTTATAGGAAAACAATTTCCAGATCGGTTTTTGAGTTCTACTCGGGGTTTTGAAACGCGGAAAGACACTGTTGCGACGGTCATATCACCAATGTTTCTGGCGATCACACGAATAAGCTGGGAGAAAAGGTTAGCTTAAAAACAGGAGAAGAGAAATTAAACAATTTTATAAATAATTCCGTCAACAACCAATGTTTTGGTGAATTTTGTTTTTATTTGATTCCTCAGACGCGTTTCGCCCTTGTGGTGTACGGCATCTTCAGTCGCTGTAAAGTGTTTTTTACATGTTACAATAATTATCTACAGTGCAACTCTTTTATATATATATATATATATATATTTTGTGTGTGTGTGTGTGTGTGTGTGTGTGTGTGTGTGTGTGTGTGTGTGTACACGTATATATAAAATCACTGTCTCTGTCTCTCTCTCTCTCTCTCTCTCTGTACCACCGAGAGTGGTGGTGTAACGGTTAGCGTTCTGGACTCGCATTCGGGAGGACGGCGGTTCGAATCCCCGTCCGGGCATCCAGATTTGGGTTTTCTATTGTTTCCCAAATCACTCCAGGCAAATGCCGGGATGCTTCCTTAAAAAGGCCATGGCCGAATTCCTTCCCATTCCTTCCCCCCCCCCCCATCCTTTCCCATCTCTAAAGACCTCGGTGTTAAGAGACGTTAAGCAGTTTAAAAAAAAATCTCTCTGTTCTCACAGATATAGTGGTAATCCTCACATGTAGCTCTGGAACAGCACTTCACACACTTTCACAGCACTGTTCATTGCAGTTCCAGCTGAACATTATTTCACTAGTTTGCATGCTGCACTTTTTATAGTGAATATTTTCTGTTGATTTACACATGTGTGTTACACACGGCTTGTTTTGTTTCACCAGATCCTTACAGTAGTGTCGACTTAGTTTCTGTTGTTATTGTATCTGTCTTGTACATTCTATTAAATTCTCTCTCTGTTTCTGTGTTTGAGTTACGCGTCTGGGGAATCAGATAAAAACAAAATTTACCAAAACAGTTGTTTTTGACGGAATTATTTATAAAAATTACTGTTCATCAACTTCTGAAATATGACCTATTAGCAGATTAATAATGAAATTAAACTAGTTGGCCTTGCATGGTATGTCGCAACCAGAAGTGAGTCTGTGTTTGCCGATACTGCAGCCTCATGCGGTGACGTATTCGCAATCTGTAACTAAGTGGCGGGGGAGTTGGAGGCCGCTCTGTTTGTCACACTGTCCTGCGCGCTGCCTCGCCTCAGCGAATGTCCGACAAGTGACGGAGTCCGCATCAGAGTGCTCAACCTCCGAGGCAACACGCAGCCTAGTGCTCAGGCACACTTAACAACATCCCAAACAAAAATTGTTTGCATTTTTTCCCGAAATTTACAGTCGATGCCATTGCAAGAAAAAATGGTGGAGTGCATTTTTTTCTTAATTTTGGGGGCGACTTTAACCCCTCCCCCCCCCCCATTTCTTTTTTTTTTAAGCTGTGTGGTAACTGTGTGGTTAAGCCACTTGCTTTTAAAAGTATGTGGTCCGGTCCCCGGTTCAAATCCCGGAAGGACGTCGAATTTTTAAGAGTTGCACTTGATCGTATGAGCTACGGCAGGGCGTACTATGGTTCGGATTCCACGTTAAACTGTAGGTCCCAGAGGAAAGGAACTGGCCGTCCTACCTCTGACACAATGGCTTAGTGCACCTCCTTCGGGAAGATCCAACCAACCTTCAAGTTTTCTGTCAGTTTTACCCTTTTCGATGAAAGTACTTTTTAGACTAAAACAACCAACTATCTTGGTTCGAATGTAGTTTTATTTCTCGATCTACTGGCAGCGGACATGTTATACCATTGTTTAATAGTAGTAATATTAAATACTTGTGATATGTTAATAGTAGCAGTGGTTGAAGTATGAAGTGACTTGGTGAAATATTAAAAATTCTAACCATAAAGCGGACAGGAAACTGCAAACACTATAAAATTAGAAAACTGTAACAAATAAATTATAACAATGGACTGTGGTGAAATGAGGCAAATTTAGAAACCTATAATTTAAATTGAATTAAATTGCAATGGAGCACATGCTCCAGTGGCAATCTCCCTAAACACCCATCTTCCCCCTTTTCTGTGGCCCCCTACATTTATCCTTTACAAATTTTGACTTTAAATTGTTTCAATGTTTTTAGCAAGTTATTCATCATTTCTCTTGGTAACTTATTCCAATCCCTGACACCCTTACCCAAAAAAGAGAATCTTCCTACACCCTTGTGTCTGAAATAGAGTGCCAGCTTGTGATCATGGTCATCTTTTCCCTTCCATGCATTACTTTCAATTCTCACACCAATATCTTTCCATGACTCATGACCAATATACGCCTTGTACACTCCCATGACCCTCTTCACTCTCCTCCTGACTTGCAATGAATCCCATTCCAGCTCTTTTATCATATCTGTTACTGATTGCATTCTGCATAATTTCCATAAACAAATCTAGCGGCCCTTCTTTGCACCTTCTCCAACTCCTGTATTTGATACTAAAAATGTGGGTCCCATACTACACTACCATATTCAAGCAATGATCTGACCAAAGTTTTGTAACCCAATTCCTTTACATCTCTCGTTCATCCCCTCATCACCACATAATATATGTTAATAGCAAAACAATCGTATATATCGTGCCAATAAGCAAAGACTGTACAGATATTGCCAAAAACATCACAAAAAGTGAAATTATTCCTTGTGAAATAATGTGTTGAAGTATTAAAACTGTTTTGTTAAATTAAGGCCTATTTTAGTTTTAGGCTGTGAAAATGTGTGGTGAATAAAAAATAAATATTGTTTAATAAGCTATTATTACGAACGCAATGAAGTTCTCAGACTCTTATGAGCCAGTTTTTAAATTGGATACTAATTCTCCTGTAAGATTAAACTTATGAACGGTGTCCTGTTTTCACAGATACTCCGAAAAGTACTTAGTGCTCAACCGGTTCCATTCTCTAAAATCATAACTTCACCCACCAAAAAATCTCTGTTCGATTCAGACGTCGCCCCGAAACTCAGGAGGGGAAGAACTACCCTCCATTAGAGTTACATAGACTCAGAATAGCCGCCAACCAACTCCTCATACGTATAACGTCAGTCTTAAAACACTCCTTCACTTTTAGCGAGGTAATTGGCGACAGGTGTCCGACTAATGACCCACGCCGCGCCGCTTGTAGCGTGTGGGTAAAGGCCGGCAGCCTGCGAACAATCGAGATCTGCCATTCCCCGCAATAAACTCCCTTTCGTGGCCTACCATGGTCACATCAAGTTCCAATGTTATTACTAGGTCTGATTTCCCTCCCCAGCAATCATTCCTTGACAGCAAGAGTTTACTTAATTAAATCAGTTTTGCCACAAAGAATAAGTAAATTTACTAGCCATAACAAGTATTTTGAAAACACTAAATTTCAAAGAAGAAGTTAAGTGTTTTATGGTTTTCGCAGCCGTAAATAAAGTCGCGAGACTTGCGCTGTATCCAAACACTCCTCCCTTTCCCGACGTTTCCATCAAAGCCTACGGCTTTCTTCAGGTACTAGCCTCGTTCTTCCCTACCTTTCACTAGCAGAGTCAGCAGAGGCTTGTTCGCTCTAGGTTTTGGTCGACACGTCGAGATGGAGTGTTTGGATAAAGCGTAAGTCTCTACAAATTGTTTTCAACAAAAATAATTAATGGTCGAACAAGTTTCGTTTAGAGACTGATATAATCTCACATACAGTAAGCAAGTTATCAAATGTCATAAGGATCTTCATGCGAATCTCAGTAGGCTATATGCAAGATGAAATGAATGAGGGGGGCCAAATTGTTACTATAGCACTAGAATATTTGGACAGAGTGAGCAATGCAATGGTGCTAAATAAGGTAAAATGCATTGGACTGGATGAGAAAGTGATTCTCTGGGTAAAAGAATTAAAATGTAGTAAGCATAAAGTTATGGTTGTAAATGTGGTATCAAAAGGAGTAGAAGTGAAAATGATGCGAGTGGCAGAGAGCAGTCTAGTGCATTGGGACCATTGCTATTAGTTATTGTAATGAACGAATGTGTTGGTGGTTTACTGTCAGAAGTCAGTTCGTTTGCGGACGACATAATGCTATATAATAGGTTCAAATCGATAGACTGTGAACAGCTGCAGGGTGATGTGAACAGGATATTTAGCTGGGTAGATCAACATCGAATGAAGATAAATGCAGTAAAGTCAGCTTATTAGGTACACAGATAAAAAAAACTAAAGGTTAATTATGGTTATAAGATGGGTAAAGAGTTGTTTAACACTTGAGCTGTAAATATCTTGGCATAACATTTGATAACAAACGCCACTGGGAAGGGCACATTGGAGAAGTATAGAAAAAGGTTTTAAATACCTTCACTTGACAGAGTGAGTCATATACGAGAGAAGTGATCTGCCTGGTGCCTCAGTGGTTAAGGTGTCTGACTGCAGATAGAAAGGTCCCCGGTTTGAATCCCTGTCTGGGCGCGTATTTTTAAACGCCCTTAACCCGACAGTCAGCTCTGGCACGTCTTGCTGTGTAATGTGAACCACTCTATGGTTCGAATTTCAGGTTAAACTGTAGGTCCCCTGTACTTGGTAGGATTACTGGGTTAGCTTAAAGGCAGCCATGACAGAGACGCATGCGCGGCAGATCGAAACATCAAACCGACGACCCAACTCCCCGCCAACAATGTCGTACATCAGGGGTGGCCAATTTTTCCGGCCCGCGAGATTCATCACATTTATACAAAACACTTTTATAATTCATTTTTACTGTTACGTATTACTTTACAATGTGCGTTTAGTATCATTATTATATTAACTATGTTTACATGTAAGAATAATAGTAAACACAATAATATCAAATACAGGAGTTGGAGAGGGTACAAAAAAGGGCTGTTTGATTTGTTTCTGGAAATTACCGGTGAACACACATCGGTAACTTGTCTGATAAAGGAGCTGAAACGGCATTTATTGGAAAACGGAAGAAGGGTGAAGTCATAGGGCGTATATTGGTGAAGAGGCGTGCAGAGATATTAGGGGAAGAATTAACAGTAATGTATGGACGGGAAAGGCGACCATTACTACAAGCAGGCACTCTATTTCTTGCATAAAGGTGAGATGTTCTTTAGTAGGTGTTGGGGATAATTTTAACTGCTTAACGTCTCTTAACAGCGAGGTCTTTTAGAGGCGGGAAAGGATGCGGGGGCAAGGAATTCGGCCATGGCCTTTTGAAGGAAGCATCCCGGTATTTGCCTGGAGTGATTTGGGAAGCCATGGAAAACCCAACGGGGATTCGAACCGGCGCTCTCCCGAATGCGAGGCGAGAACGCTAACCGTTACACCACCACGGTCGGTGGGAATAATTTACCAAAAGAGATGATGATTACTTTAGCGGAAAGCTGAACGAATTTGAAGTTGAAGTTTGTGGAGGGTAAAAGAAAGCAAGTACAGGGATCAGGAAAAATTGGTGTGCAGGCAGGGGCGGATCTAGGATTTTGGTTTGGGTGGGTGGGGGGGGGGAAGCTTGAGATCGGGCAACGGTAGTCTTCAAAGTCTCCCCAGATTGAGGCCCCTAGCCCCCCCCCCCAAATTCGCCCCTGTGTGCAGGGAATTGTCAGCATAGCGTGTGCTCCATCGCAACTAATGTGTGTGTGTGTGTGTGTTGTTGCAGGCAAGCTGGAGGAGGTGTTCCGATGGCGGCAGCTGAACTTCTCGTTCCCGACGCCCGAGGCCCGCGCCGAGGCGCTGACGTCGCGACGCTTCGTGCCCGCCGACTGCGTGCCCGTGGGAGTGGAGGTGTGGGAGGACAGGGTGTTCGTGACGGTGCCCAGGTGGAAGGCAGGCGTCCCCGCCTCGCTCGCCGTGCTGCGCCGGGATGGTGAGTGTGCGATGCAGGGTTGCCAACTCCAAAAAGTATTCACCCCCTAAAACTCGAGTCAAAAAACCCTAAAATGCCCCTAATATTTTGTTTATATATTAGGTATCCTCTTATATAAAATGCGTTTTTTGGAGATTGTGCACGAAGTCTATAGCTATTGGCTAGAGAAGGGTCACGTGCCAGCAGTCACTCGCGAATCAACAGCCACCATAAAAATACAATCGTTCCTTCATGTTGCTTTTTGTTTCTTTACGACAACTAGATGCAGACATTCATCTAAGGAGAAGGGTATTTATTCAATGTTTACCCTATTTTATTTGTATCAGTTATAAGAATTAGATTAAAACATAACCTAACAATTTTTTTGGCAGAAGATAAGAAACAAAGAAGTTTATTAAAACTCGGAGAAATTTTACACGGAATGTACGAATCGCGAAATGTATCACGCAAACAAATGAGTTTCCGTCCCTGATATACTTTCCGTCATTTAAAGTAAAATGCATTTATTTAAATAAACCGTAGTCAAATACTCTGATAATCTAACCACAGTATGGTACTGATACCACGAAAATATCATTAAAAATGATCGTTATCAGTTTATCCTTACAAGCTTTTCCAGAATAAATTCCTACTACCACCATAGGTGATGCCCGTCGTTATTCGTATGAGGGCAATAGAAGATATGATTTTCGAATGCGATGTTAGTGGAGGTTGTGTTTAAGTTGACCAGAATCGCAACTGACACATTTTGTTACAGCACAATCACGGAGATAAATGTGATAAAGACAGCCTTCCTAGTGAGTTAAAACATCTCCGTGATACCTTCAGAAAGAATGGATACAACAAACATCAGATACAGTTGGCATTCCGGGAAATGAATCGTAGGCATAATAAACACGATAATGGTCCACACGATAAATTAGCCTTCTTGCCGTACTCTGGCGCCACAACATCTAGGGTCGGAAGAGTCCTGGCAAGAAATGGCATTAAGACCATTTTTCTGCCACCACCAAAATTGAGAAACATTTTGCGCTCTCCAAAAGATGACCTTGCCTTGCGTACACCCGGAGTTTACTGCATCCCGTGTGAATGTGGAAAGAAATACATCGGTCAGACCATACGGTGCGTACAACAACGTTGTTTGGAACACGCCCGACATGTTCGCCTGGGGCAAAAAGATAAATCAGCAGTGGCGGAACATAGTTTGACAGAAGGACATGGTTTCGATTTCGAAGCGACTAAGGTGTTGACACATGCGAGAGGCTTCTGGGACAGCGTCATTAAAGAAGCATTTGAAATTCGCCTCGCGTCTGATTTGGTAAACAGGGATTGTGGATTCCAGATAAGTGATGCATGGATTCCTGTAATTGAGGCTGCTCATCACCAACGCTCTGCTTTTTGTGTTCCGCGGGCGTCTAATGACATCTGAGATGCTGCTAGGCAACATCTGTCGTTGCCATGCCAGTTTACAAACAACACGCTCAAGGCTGACTTCAAGGCAGACTTCAAGACTTGCAACTGCACCTGAAGATGGCGACGGAGAATAAAGTCGCCGAAATATTGTGTATTAATAACAACATCACTCGGTTTGTTGCCCGAGAAACGTTTATAGATATACAATATCCTTTTGATAGCTGTTAAATAAATAGGTATGCGATCGTTAAAATTACGATAACATTAGTTTCATATCAACGAATAATCAAATTTTCAGCGGCAAATTAGGAAATTGTCACAATTACTTTATCTCAAAATACAGAAAATGGGAATAATGATACCGTGAATAAAAAGCTGTAACTGTGTAGTTCAGATAACGTGTGCGACACTTAAAAAGTAATTATATAGGCCCTAGTTGGAAAATCGTTCTAAATACGCACCATAACTCAAATTACAGAAGTGTGTACTGGAAACAAACGTAAGTTTTGATGAATACGTAAAAGTGTATTTATTTACTTACGAATGACGAAGGTTGACAAAAACAAACGCTTTTTCACATGAGTCAAATGCCAACTGCTCTGGTACAGGTGAACAGTGCAAAATATCCGACAGAGACCGAGTGGGGGCAGCGAGTCACGCAGACTGACACGCGTTTCCGCAGGATTTTGCGGATTGCGGATCCGCTTAATTTTGTGCGGGATCCGCCAGACTGTCTAATGATGCGTGATCCCGCGGGATTGCGGGATCCCGCTTTGCTGGATTGCAATCCCTAGTTGCTCCTCCTCTAAATCCGCAACGTGCAGCGAGTAGAACTCAGCTGGTCGGTGGTATCTGCATCCAGCTGACTGGATAGGCGCCCATATTTGCGCGATTCCGTCCTTCTTATCACGAATGAGCAACGCCCCATATCTGGTTTCAACTATCATTTTTCGTCCAGGACACTCAAGAGTCCAACTCGCATTCTGGCTGTTTACACAGTTTTTATACGAGGCTTGCATCTCGCTGTCCCATAACTGTAGGCATGTGAGTGTAATCTGTCTGACTCGTTAAGGTTTATAAAAGTGGTGAAATCACTGAGTTTGGATCAAGTCGTCACCACCTCTTGCTGCTTCTGTGGGTTGTTTAGCAAATTCTTTGATTTCTGACTGTTTCTCCATGGTACATGGTCCTTCACTATTTGTCACCAACTCCCTTGCACCTGGTCCATCCAACCTCGGAATTCTCCTTTCCGTCCTACGACATGCTCCATCCATCGTAGTATTTTCTTTCTTAGCGTTAACACTAATGCGTCAATCTCCCTCCGATATTTCAGCTTCTTATTTTATCTTTTCTTGTATTATCTTAACGCGTCTCCGTAACCTTTTCTTTGCCGCCTGGAATCTGATTTTCTCCTTTTCTCCAGGTTTCAGAGCCATAAGTCGAAATTGGATGGTAGAACACTTTATAAGAGTTTCCTTATGATCCATCTCCCTGAGTAGAACATAAAATTCTCCTCTCTTCTTTAATCTATTATATTTTCTACTCCTTTTTTCCATTGGTTATTTTGCTTCCATTACATTAATTTTTTTAAATTTTTACCGTCGTGTTACACCATCTTCGTTGTGCCATTTTTTTAAATATATATCTTTATTTACTTTTTTGCTAGTTTTGTAGTGATGATATAATTTTTTCCCCAATTTTGTTAAGTCTCCTCCTAGAACATTGTGTTTTGCGTATGCTATCACCTTTAACTCAGTAGGCATTAAAAACTTTGGCTAGTAGATAGTGTGTTAGTAAAAAAAATTAATGAAACGATTAGGTTTGTTAGTGAATTATTAGTTGATGAACGCTGTATCAGGATTAAAGATTTACCACAATGTTTGTAGAGATTATTAGTGCAATGCACAGAGTTTGGAGTATTCTTTGCATTGCATGTAACCTCTTTGATATATTGTATTACGCATTGGCGTGTGGATGTTAGTAAAATATTGCTTTTCGTAATTATTAATTAATTGTTAATCATTACAATTTATTTTCGCGCACCACGCCACTACGTGATTAGCTACTAAAATTTAATTAATAACAGCAATGCTAGTAAAGAGTTCATATTTTTTTTGGCGATCACCAAGCCACAGAAATTCAACAATTATTCTACCAACGATAGAAATGTAATGTAATGCATGTTTACAGTTAGTATTTTAATTTTTACTATGAAGTTGAAGCCATCACTAAATTTCACAGTAGTCAGTTTGTTCTAAGAATGAAAGTTCCTGAAGACGGCAGATTAATCACCAGAAGTGAACTTTATACAAGTTTCTTAGCGTTATGTTCGAAGTATGAGCAATAAAAGCAAAGTAAGGAAGTTATAGGTTTAGGTAAAGCTGTTTTGCACTTCGTTCTCCGTAATACTTGCAATCGGTTGCCAACTGAAGCAGATGTGAGGTACACGAAGTTGTGCAAGCAACTTGTCACTTCAAGGCGACGTGATAAATGCTGAAACAAGACAGCGATGCACAACCATGACAGCGATGACAACGTTGAAAAATCAGTGACAGTCTACCGATAGATATGTTTAATCCTTTGTTTTAGTGTTTTCTTGCCATTTCAGCTTTTCTCGTTGTAAAAACTCGCACAAAATTGAAAAATAGATAATATTTATCCTAATTGTATAACCATGATGCCCGCCATCTTATATCGAAACGAACAATCATAGATAATCGATTGCTTATGTCGTAAACAAATAAGCCATTTCCGTGATGGTTGTCACAGAACAAAAATTTTCTCTTGGTACAGGCTATATTTCAACCTAACCACGAACTCTGACAAAACGAAACTGTTTAGGTTGATATGATCCCTGTGCCGATATTTTTGCAGTGCTGATAGCATTTCGCAGTTGCTCCCATATTTCGGCATTTTTAATTAAATTCTTGTCTCATTTTCCGTAAAACAAGCGCAGCACGTGAAGACAAACCAATTAAACCAAATTTCAACAGGTTAGTGCCATTTCGCGTGGGTTCCGAAAGTGGTGCAGTCCTCCGATTTTCTTGTTCCTAATAATATTTCCGAAATTTTCCTGTCCTTAATTTCTTCGCCTGAGATTTTTAATTGTTGTAGGTCTTCTTATCTCTCGTCTAATTTGTCTTTAATTTTCTTGCATTGACGATATTGAAAATTTTCTTCCCGAGTCTATCACCCATCCTGTATAAGTGTCTGCAGAACTGCAGGAATCTTGTCATAAGCTTGTCTATTATGGTGACTGTGTTTTCGTCTGATCAAAGTTCTTTCTCGCAGAAGAATTTTTCTAAGAACGTCATGAGTTTTAGTCATTCTCCTGATTACTGTGGTCTGATCCATATAAGGCTTCTGGTAAGACAGATGTATTGTAATGTCGTAGTTTCGCATTACTACTCTTTTGTTATAGTGATTAAATGTAATTTTGAACGCCTGTCTTACTATGACCATTCTTTGTTTGATATTTGTTCAGTCCCGCGGGTTGGGTGGTTTCTCCAAAGCATTTAAAGTGCGTGAATAGTGAGATTTTAAATTTAATTTTATTGCAATAGATCGTACGGTCCGGTGGCAATTTCCCTACACACCCATCTTCTCCCTTTCCTGCACCCACCTACATCTGCCCTCTGCAAATTTCAACTTTAAATTCTTTCAACGTTTTTCACGCTGAATTTTCAGAGTGAGTTTTCCTGTTGACTTGGTGTCTGTATTGAGTCTTTTCATATGAAATTTGGGCTCCGGTTTTGTAGATTTCATATAGTTTTTCTAATGCGAGTTTGGCTTCTTTGTTAACATAGCTAAGTAATCTGCAAAGGGTTTGTTTGGGCAGCTGTTAGAATCTGCAAATTCCAACGAAATCTTATTTTTCTCAGTTTTCCCTAGAACTTCCGTTAGTTTTGACCATTATCACAGTTTGGAATCTTAAGGCCAAACTTGAAATCCATTACGTCACGTACTAGGAGAGCAACGAATTAAAATGTGTTTTGAACATTACTTTTTCTAATTTTAATCTGATGTTATTCAAACTATCGGTGGATTTTGATCATCCTCGCTCTTCAAATCGGAATCTGATCTAAACGTTAGCATCAAATACTTTAACTATCATAAATATTTTGAATTTTGTGAAAATAACTGGTTTCTCAGATACATCTTTAACTGAATATTCTTCTGTGAAACGCATTGAGTAAAAAATAAAAACGAAAGAATTTAATCGCATTGGCAGTAGACATTTATCTTACATTTGTAATTTAATAATACCTGCAATTGAGGAAAATGTTCCGCAACTTCAAATTATTAATGGAAATATGTTTTACTTTCATTTAATTGCAATGGAGCACAGGCTTCGGTGGCAATTTCCCTACCCATCTTCCCCCTATCCTGCACCCACCTGCATTTGCCCTCTACAAATTTTATCTTTAAATTTTTTCAAAGTTTTCGGTAAATTATTCATCATTTCTCTTGGTAACTCATTCCAGTCCCTGACACCCTTGGAATGAGTTACCAAGAGAAATAATGAATAATTTACCGAAAACTTTGAAAGAATTTTTTTGCTGTGCATTCCAATCTCTAATGGTACGAGGGGAAAAAAGAATTCATATAAGAATCATTGCGGCACCTTATTTCTCTAATCTTATCTTTCCTGTCATTCCAACTCAAATAGGTTGGTGGACGAAGTATTTCACTACACTCGTAAATGAAAGTGGGAGTACACATGTTTACCAATAAGTTTAAACGAAACGTGCGTCGTCTATCTACCAGAGACTCCCAGCCTAGTCTACTAATCAGTTCTGTGACGCTTTCATAAGGACTGTAGCAAGCGGTCACGAATCGAGCGGCTCTTCTCTGTACTTTCTATATACTTTCGATCAACCCCTTACGAAACGGATCCAAAATGGCACAACAATAGTTCAAATGTGGACGCACAAGAGATTTGTACGCTATCTACTTTGTTTGTTCATTACAATTTTTCAAGATTCGACCTATTAATCGGAGCCTAGAATTGGTTCTACCTACTAACGAATTAATGTGTATGTCCCATTTCATGTTCCTTTGTACTGTTACTCCCAAATATTTAACAGAATCAACCATATCAATAACTGAATTGTTTAACTCGTATTTCTGAACAATTGGATTCTTTTTGTTAGTTATGCTCATTGTCTTGCACTTTTTACAATTTAGCGTAAGTTGCCACTCAGCACACCATACGAAAATAACATCCAGATCACGCTGAATTTCTAAGCAATCGGTCAAATTCCTTACTTCCCTATAAATAACCGCATCATCAGCAAACAATCTAAAAAGGCTTTTCACTTTGTCTCCGAAATCGTTTATAAAAATTAAGAAAAGAACTGGTCCTATTACACTTTCTTGAGGTACACCCGATGCAAAATCTAGATTAGAACTTTCTCCTTCAACGACGACATACTGCGACCGACCAGTTATTGAACGAAGTAGTTACAAATGTTAAGATTCGCACTAACTCACTCCCCACTCCGAGCATGAACTCGCGTGGTGCTGCATTTGACTTGGCTCGCGTCGTGTTTGGTGACGTCACGGAGGCGTTTACTCGGGTCATGGCTGCGCTGCTCCAAGGACAGAACCTGATCAGGGCAGCGAGCACACGTGCGACGGAGAAATAACAGTAATAACAGCAAAGAAACGGGAATATACAAGGTAAAAGGAACACAGAGCGTAAGGGGGGAGTATTTGAAGAGTAATTGCTAATTTTTTATTATTATTTATTTACCCTTCATTTATACAGCTTAATATCTAGTAACTAAATTAGGCCCTATATATTAATTTTTAATTGTTGAGTACATAGTTTCAGGAAATTTGCTAGAAACATTTTCATGCTAGGAATTTTGCATGTAATTAAATTACACTTTGAAATATTATCTAATTAATTCTCAAATATTACATTGGGCCTTACTTAGTTATAACAGTTACAGCTTCTATTGCAAACTTTTTAATATACATATTAATGGTGTATATATAGTAACACCTTAGTTTCTCAGTACCTCCTACTTACGATTTAATGTTGGAATAGGAGCTGACCTTGAACCCTCTCCTCTGGCTACTACTTAATATCGTGTTCTTTCGTTGTTTTAACGCTTAACCCATTCAGTTTGTTTTGCTAATGTTTGTTACTAATGTGCATTGGAGTTTTTATTCACGCTTCCGTTGTAGTAGCAAGAGGGGTGTGCGAGAATCTAGCATTGCAGTGGTGTTTGACAGTTTTCTAATTTGATTTTACTGCAATATTTCAGTTTTCACTGAAGTACCGCACCACTACAATATTGTTTACTACAATATGCAAGTTATTCCTAAACTGCTCATCGTTCCCTTGGTACATTACTAAAGTTGTTATCGACTTCTTTACAAAATTTATTACAGAAATGTTTCAGTCCTTTTCACACTTGCACGTTGAAGAGGGAAGTTGGTGGGAAGAAAGAAGAAATTGGCGAGACTTGTGTGAAAACCAGACCGGGCCAGTGGATGGCAACTGGAGGATGGTGAATAACAAAGAATGTTTGACATGAGAATGAAGACTGAGGCGTAGAAATTTCAGAAAAGCAAGCCTTAAGAGATGTAGTGTGCTTAGATTATTTTGTAATAAACAATTGTCGAAAGATAAAGCGATCAAAACTTGTCCGATCTGCACCTAAAACATGTAACTCATACAAATGTAAATGGCAGAGGGAGCTTTGCACCGAAACTAATTTCTGATAGTTTCTAATCACTACCAGCTGGAGAAAACAAAAAAAAGCCTTTATTTAGCTGATGATCCTGTGATTGCGAGGCAAGTACGGAGAGGTTAGGGACTTAATATTAATAATAATATTTAATTAAATTGCAATGGAGCACAGGCTCCGGTGGCAATTTCCCTACACACCCATCTTCCCGCTTTCCTGCACCTACCAACATTTGCTCTCTACACATTTTAACTTTAAATTCTTTCAACGTTTTTTGGTAAATTATTCATCATTTCTCTTGGTTACTTATTCGAATCCCTGACATCCTTACCTAAGAAAGAGAATATTCCTACACCCTTGTGCCTGAAATCGAATGCCAGATTGTGGTCATGGTCATCTTTTCCTTTCCATGCATTATTTTTAATTGTTTCTCCAATATCTTTCCATGCCTCGTCGCCAATATACGCCTTGTACACACCCATGACCGTCTTCACCCTCCTGTCTTGCAATGAATTCCGTTCCAGCTCCTTTATCATATCTGTTACTGATTGCATTCTGCGATAATTTCCAGAAACAAATCTAGCAGCCCTCTCAAACTCCTGCATTTGATGCTCAAGATGTGGGTCCAATACTACATTACGATATTCAAGCAATGGTCTGACCAAAGTTTTGTAACCCAACTCCTTTACTTCTTTCGTACATCCCCTCATCTCTCTCCAATAAGTGCAAAATTTTGAAACCTTTTCCTAGTACCTGTCCAATGTATCCTGCCAAGTTGAGCTTACTATGAAATGTAAAGCCAAGATATTTACATTCAGGTCTTCAACAAGCTTAACCCAAGACTTGCGCGCACACTCTGTTGTCTAGGAATTTTGCACCATGGGCGCCTCTTCTAACCTTCGCTGCAGTCCCGAGTGTTAAGAAATTTTGCAACAACAGGACTAGAAATGGCTAACCTCTGATCGGGCGCCGGACATTATTATAGTTCCGCAACAACCTTGTTCCACGGAACGGGCCGTCAGGAATAAACCTTGACGAGAGAAACCGTTTCCTGAGTGCGAGTGAGCGGAGCTGGAAAGCAGAGTGGCACTGGCTGGTTCGCACGACCTACTTTCTCGCGCTGAAGGTTCACAGAGTCGTGGCAGCATCAAACCCAGAACCCAAGCGGCCGATCTCTGCGGAGCGGACTCCAACATCGCATATTTCTCGTGGTCAATAACTGCGACCTGTTTAACAAGATTCCAAAGCACGAAAGACGGAAAAAAGCGTTCTGAGAATTGAGTATAGCTAAACGCATGCCTATTAACAATTTTTTTCAAAGATTTTAGAAATTTTAGTACTAGCACAGCACATAGTTTGTCACATGACGTGCATATGCAGCCTATTACTTAGAGAAATACTGCTTTGAATTTAATTACGATGAGCGCATGCTCCGGTGGCCATTTCCTTAGTCATCTAATTATCCCTTCATTATGTGCGTGTAGACCCAGTTGGATCACGCAGTGCTTTTATGATTCGTCTTTCTGATCTTCCAAACAGCTCTCATTTTCTCTCCGTGAGCTATCTTTCTTTCTTCAGTCCACTTATTTCCTGGTTTCGTTGGAACTTTATTCTCTGGCTGCACTACCTGTTGACCTTTTTAACTCATAGGTTTCTGTCTAAAACCTCCCAAATGTCTATTTAGGCCCTTTCTTGGTTCTTTTTGCTTTCCAGTGTATGTCATGATCTTGTGTGTAAGTCTTGTTCGGAGTCCTCGAACGTGTCCATAGAACTTTAATCTAATTACCCATTTCTTATTACTTTTTTTTTTACTATCATCTTATATACTTTGGATGTTAAATTCCTCAAACCATCTACTTTTGCCGTTTATGAATTATAATTTTAAATTCATTCAGCGTTTTTTTTGTAAATTAATCACTTTCCTTGGCCATTTATTCCAATCCTTACAGACAAAAGAAAATTTTCGCACTCCTTTATGGCTGAAATCGAGTGACAGCTTGTGCACATGGTCTTTTCCCTTCCATGCGTTACTCCTAATTCTTCGACCAGTATCCCTTCAGGCCACATCACCAATATACACCTTGTGAAAAGTATGCAAAAGACACAATCGGTTTAACACAAAGGAATTTTTAGACTTTTGTGTCGAACGTGCTACTACCAATTCGGCCACTGTCTTTTGAAGGAACCATTTCCGCATTAACCTGATGTGATTTCGGGAAATCGTGGGAAATTGAAATTTGGATGTCCGGTAGGGGATTCGAACCCATATCCTTCCTAATTCAAGGCTAGAGCGTTACCCTTCAACCGCTACGCTCGGTATGCTTAAACGCATTAGAGCAAGAGTATGGGAGAGAAGCCAAGCGCCAAACCTTGAGCTGAAGACTGCTCTAACTTCTACCAAGTCTCCATCTCCTGGCTGGTCTGCTTTGTGCAGAAGCCTCTCAGATTTCTCGTTTCCCCTCTCCACCTCTGTCACCACCTTGGTCCACTCCTCTGCTCTCTTCCGTACACTCTGCTTCACTTCTCTCGGCCATCCAACCGCTGGTCTTCCTTTGCGTCGGTTACCATGCATCTTCATTTCGTTGATTTTTCTTGGTATTCTCTGGTCCTCTGGTCTCTTAACATGACCATAGCATCTTAGTATGATGAGATGAAAATGTTAGTTCAAGATACGAAGGAATGGAGGATTGCATCATCAAACCAGTCGAGAGACTGAAGACGGCAAAACAAAAAATCTTGTTCTGGTGTTCTATTATTTCCTGTAGAGGTTCCTCTTTGACTGTGTGTCTAATCGTTTCATTCCTTATGTTGTCCGTTTGACACTCATTCAACCTGTTAGAAATTTCATTTCACTTGATTGTATACCGCTAATGTGCCACTTGTTTATTGTACAGGTTTCAGCACCATATGTTAAGACAGCAACATAGTATTTGCTATAAATTACTTCCTTACTTCTGAGGCATATTCCTGCACCTTATCAGGCTTCTGACCGCTCTTAAAAATGCCTTCCTCTTTCACTTCTCACCTTCGTTCCTTCCACTTTCCTCTTCAACAATTCTTTGGTATTTGAAACTATTCACTCTCTTCAGCTGCCATTACAGTACCTATTCTTGTTTCTGGTTATTATATACTCACTTTTCTTCACATTAAATTTCATACTATATTCACCAACATTGTCCACTGAACTTCCTCTTTACCACGTCATCCACAAAATCCATCACCTTTGTTTTCCTCTCCCAAACTCACTGCCACCTTCTCCATTACATCATCCACGATTACATTAAAAATTATCAATTCATTGTTTCCGCCAGTTTCTTTGCTTCAGTCAATCTGTTATTTCTTCACCTATTTTCACATAACTAGCTTCTCCTTGGTATCATTCTATCACTCTACTCGTGGTTTCTTTTTGGACTCTTCTGTTCCCCATGTCCTTAGTCCTTGGTCCTTGGTGCACAATCGTAAGTCTTCTCAATATCAAGGAATACCAACAGTAGATCATTCCCATATTTGTAGTGTTTTTCCTGCAGCTGTCTCGTCGCAAATATCAGGTCTACCAGAAAAACTGTAAGCACTAAAATTATTGCATTTCGTTGGATGGTTGCCTACTGCAGATTACCTGTATAGCAAAACTGCGCAAATTTGTATCTATAGTGCGCGTCACGAACGAAGGCGGGTCGCGCAGAGAGAGAGAGAAATAGGATTGACATAGAATATCCGACGTTGTCGCGTTTAACTATTCGCAGTACAGTCCTTAGGCTAGTATCACACGCTTTAGCAGTTCTCTCTTCAGCTTGGCAACGGCCCTCTTGCGTGTGCTTCGCGCTTAAAATGCGTATATAGTTTAAAAACATGCTCTCTGCTTTGACTATGCAGAACCTTACGCTTATGCTGCTCATTATTTAGAATAGGAATTATTGCAATGCTCACTGATTTACAACTGTACACTTCACAAACACATCGCATTCGACACTCGTGTTAACACGACAGGCTCTGGTTTGTTACTGAATGTGATTGGCTACTGGCAGAGTGATGATGTACATGTGCATAACCTGGCTAAACTGGGCCGCCATCGTTCGTGACGCGCACTATAGTCTTTTAAATTGTCAGAGATATTGTAAATATAGCACTCCATTCGCTACAAACTCAGCTTTATTCCAGGTGATAATAGAAGCGTTCGCGACAGTTCAACCGAAACAATGTTACTCTGGCGTAGGGGTTCGCAAAATTTTTCGTATCATGACCCACTTGAGTAAAAAAAAAATCCCACTCTCCCCAACACAACTATATTAAGGAAAATGCCTAGCTTTCAGTACTAACAATATCTCTGAGGAAATTCATTAAGTATGTGATGTTAGAATGAAGATTTTTAACTCTAAGAAGCGGCGAATGATACAGAGGGAGGACAAAATAATACGAACACCTGTGAAATAATGGAAAATCTTTATTAACAGGGGGTTGGACCACCTTTGAATGAAGTACAGATTTAATGCGACTTGGAATAGATGTATAAAGGTCATGGAAAATATTTAAAGGTATATTAAGCCATTTCTCCTGCAGAACGGTCTCTAATTCCATGCTTCAAAGTCTGCAAGAGGCATTCAGGATTAAACGCTTCTCTGGGCGTTCTACGCGTCCGGTCGTCTGAGTAAGGGTGAATGACGATTCATCTGAACATATTACCTGTTGCCACTGCTGTGGGGACCAGCCTTTGTGATCTCTGCACCACTGGCGTCGCTTGAAAGCATTAGTTGCTGTCAGCAAAGGTTTACGAATTGCCACTCTGCCATAAATATTCGCAGCATGAAGTTCCCTTTTGACAGTTTTTGTTGAAACGGGGTCCTGGAGATGACAGTTCAATTTGGATGCTATCTCGGATAACGATTGCTTGTGCTTTCGGGCTTCAAGATCCGTGTATCCCTATCAGTAAGCTTTGACTTTCAGCCAATGTTGTGCTTTGAAGACGCCGTCTTACCTTCTTTCGTGTACGCTGTCATAACGGCTGATGTCGTACTCCTTGCAAACCCCAAAAGGTTTGATGTTTCCATAACCGATGCTCCACTTAAACGCGCTCCGACAATCATTCCTCTTTGGAATTCTGACAGGTCTGACATTTCAACTTATCACAGGCAGTTCGATAGACGCATGCAACGCAGGTGACTGCTGTTGAGAAACTGATACCTTCCTCTCCACGCTCACTAGGTGGCAGACTTCTGTTGCAGGTGGCGCGGCTGTACTGCAGGTATGAAATACGTCATACTTTATCACAGGTGTTCGTATTATTTTGTCCTCCATCTGTACTTACTGCTTGTGACGGTGTAGAGCTAGGCTACCGTCCACACGGGTGGTGAGTTACGTCCCTTCTTGTCTCCCCCCACCCTCTACTCCACCGTTTGTGTTCGTGCAGACCCTCTGGACGACCCTCCGCTGCGGCCGTACCCCGACTGGTCGTGGCACAACCTGACAGCTCTGGAGGCTGGCGAGGAGGACCCGCGGGCCATCGTGTCTCCGTTCAGGGTGCGCGCCGACCAGTGCGGCCGCCTGTGGGTGCTTGACACGGGCGTCTCCGACCTGCTGGGCGGCGCCTCCACCAGAGTCCTCCGCAGACCCTCGCTCCTCGTCTTCGACCTCTCCAACGACAGCCTGCTCAGGCACATCGTCTTCCCCGCTGAGGTAACAACTATACTGCTAGACACTGGGGCTCAAATCAGCCTAGTCAGTTAAGGGGCGTCCATAAATTACGTGAGGTGAAAAAGGGGGGGGGGTCCGGCGAAATCTCACCAAGGGGGAGGGGGGTCTACGGAAATCTCACGTAAGGTTTCGGGAAAATTGAACTGTAGAGCTAAAAAAAAGTAGTTCTACAAATGATGCGAAAGTCTATCTTAGGGGGGAATTTCGCCTAAAAGTGGGGTTGTGTTACCGGCTTTTTGAAGGGTGAGACCTATAAAAAAATAAGTCTCAAAGATGCGAGGGTGATTTCTAGGGGGAGGTCTCACGCACCAGGTCTCATCAGAGGTGGGGAGGGGGGGGGGGGTTCGGAAATCCGGAAAAACACCTCTCGTAATTTATGGATGTCCGCTAAGGGAAACTAAAGAATTGGCATTTTTATTTTCTTAGTGAAAAATAATCTGCAAACTTTCCTGATTACAATGATATATAACTTATTGTGTCTAAAGGCCGCCACACACGTGCGGGAAACCCAAGGGATTTGGACGCAATGGTCACGGCCTTGCGGGATCTCGCCACGTGTGTGGACACTTCCTTGAGGCCGTGGCCGCACCCCAGTGCGATCACGGCCTCACCGAAAAACAATTCTTCATTTCCTGGAAGGCCGGGAGGGAGGGTGAGAACCTCAGCGTGTGTGTCCTGTGATCAGTCGGCCTTCCTGGATTTCTTGCGAGTGCCTGTATGTGTTGCGATTTTGTTTCTCTGTTTTGTTTCTAATGTTCCGTGTTTATAAATATATATGATAGTGAGCCCTGTCTATAGGAATTGAAGTACCAGGAATACAACGACACAAAGGAGAAGCTACCTACGCCAAGCTGGCATAAATATTGAAGGAGAATGAACAAAATGCAAAAAAATAAAAAGAATCAATACTAAAAAAAATCAGCAACATTAAACCATCATTAAATGAATCTTTGCGAAGTGATGTGCTGAAGAACATTAAAAAAAAACCGGCTGCAAGAAGATCACTATGGCGTTGTTAGCAAAAACCGTTGCCATAAAATTACGTGGCCTTCCGACCAATCAAATTCTAATAGCAGAAAAAATAATTAATGACACCCTGTTTCAAGTCGAAATGGGCTGTTTAGGAATGTACGGTGAGCAACGGTTACCTACTTCTGGCCTGTACTATTCTGCAGGCAGCAGTTCTGGATATTTTTTCATCCAGGAACCTCATCGAATAGTCTCAGCCCACAACCTTTTCAAGCAACACCCGCAGGATCATTATAAACCACCAGCAGATTTTGATAAATTACCTCAAAACAACGACACAGCAGCAATTATTCTATCAAATTATAATGCAAATGATGTCATGTGATTTGAATTTGAGTTTACATCACATGATCAACTATATTAATGACAACATGACTTTAAACTAATATTATTTTAATTTAGTTTTTATGTCATTTAAACTTAATTTTATGTTGTTGATGTATTTACGAATGGGAATAAATCAATTACAGTAAAAGTCTGGTTATCCGAGTTCCGATTATTTTTGAAATATGATAGGAAGCTTTTACGAAGATATGGAAATACAGAAAAAGGCTGCTTCAAGTTTTACTAGGCAACTTAGAGAAAGGTAGCACTATGACAGATTCAATAAAGAAAATAGTAACAGCAGCCAACGCGTGCACATCATCGGATGCTGCCATCGTGAAGCCAACTCTGAGACTGAGAAACCCTTGAGGATTTTAACCCCCCGTGTGTGTGCAGCGCCACTTCGATGAAATCCCTGCGGTCCGGCCCGCGGACTGTTTCCCTGCGGCCCGGCCTCCACGTGTGTGGCTATCTAATACATTTCTTCGGAGAGTTATTGATGGTTTTCATTAACTGTACGCTCAGACGCTACACCCATATTCCATGTGTTCATAAATTTTAAGTGAAACTTTAACTTGATTTTTCCTTAAAACCTGAAAATTTCTATGCTATCTAACTTTTTCTCGGGAACGAAATATTCAATCAACTTAAAATTTTACCGATTACAGAAGCTTATAAATATAAATATCAAAGCAATATCTAGCGAGTTGTAATACGATAAGTATCTGAAATATTTGCTAATAACGGCTACATAATCTCAAATTTTGTAAAATCTAAACCAATTTATCATCACCAATAAATTTGCTTCAGATTACACCTAACAAATTACAAATTTTATTAAATTATCTACTGTAACATCAGAAAAATGGGTACATAAAGGAGTATGGTCTTTTCTTTTTTGTTTGTTCACATGTGAATATCAATGAAAACACTATATATTTCAATGACATTGCACAGACCAAACACCGAAAGATGTTACTAATAACTTCTGAGAATTTGAACTTTCTAGTCGTTATGGTTACCTAAAGCGTTGCATTGATGGCGTGTCCACACTACCCAGTTTCTTTAAGACTTGTTAACAAGTTAGGAGCAAGAATTTTACAATTTTTTGTAATAACTTTAAATAAATTTTTGTTATATGTGTGGCTGAGTTTTTGCATCTTGAGCAACCAAAATTTTGCATCCTAAGCAACTTAATTTACTTTACAATTTTCATATTCAAACGAATATAATTCGTAATTAGCACCAAGAAAACTTTGATTTTACTTTTACTTAACGTATGGTAGCAATATTTCAAATGTAGATCAAATAACGGGACAACCAGCGCAACCAGTAAGGATACTATTTCATAAAGAATATAAATTTTTTTGCTTTCCCGTCAGCAATAAATTATAATTTTGATTACTATTGCCCATTAAAAATAGTCGGATAAAATTTGAAATCGACTAACGTTTGGACGAAAACTGATTTAAAAGGCGATCGTAAGATCATAAATACCTTTCCTCCTTTCTTGGAGTTCATAGTCATTAACAGCACAAAGTGTAACTTGTTTACGTATTTCAGTAATGCGTTTTAACTTTCCGTTGCCAAACGACCATGATGTATCCGAAATATGTGATGTCTATTTTTTTTTTTTTTAACAAAGAGAAGTAAAATCAGTTCGATCCCAGATTTGCACAATATTTAATGAAACTGAACAATTAAACTCGCAACCAAAACCGCTTATCATAACCTATCCACTCAAACCACCTGCAAGTATTTTGCATTAACTATCCACAAAGTGGTATTAAATGCTTATTTTTCCTACAAAATCTCACTTCAGACTGAGAACGTAACTTTGCAATGTGACAATGGCTTCGAATACATTGGATGAAGAGATGTTACCCACGACTTCGTACGTGTGAACTTAGAATTTTATTGTTAGAATTGGATATAGAAAGCTGCAAGTTATATAAAACGTGTCCCAAAACCACGGAGTCTGGACAATATGACGGGGAAGCCATCACGATACCATTCTACCACGGAACATGTCTCGTGAAGAGAACCAGTTTGTGAACCATTAAAAAATAGCAACAAATTAAGGGAGGGGGGAGGGGACGTTAACTGCCTACACTAGTTCCTCCGGCAGGTTATTGTTTGTGTTTTCTTGTCACTTTATGGAGACATCTCATGTCAATACCGTATTGTACATATCGTTTTTGGTTTTCCTGTCCTCTACTAAGATATATAGCCTTTAGGGGTTGGAAACCCGTGAGCTAGTTATATATAACTTTCCATCGGAAAAAGTCTTTTCTAGATGAACCTGTGCTACTTTCAGTGTCTGTAACTCGGCTTTATTGGTAGACATCGCATGCAGCGCAAATTCACATATATACTATGTTTTTTAAACGGAGGTTTTTGATGCCCCGGGCAAGCCCAGGGGTGCTACAGGGTGCTATAGGCATAAAGTGCCTCTCCATCAAAAGGAAGGGGACTGGGGCAAGGAAATCGGCCATGGCCTATTGAAGGTACCACCCCGGCATTCGGAGTAGTTATCTGTACCTGAAATATATTAATAGATTAAACACAAATTGACTGCGAGAGAAACAAAGCCCGAGTGACCGATATAACATGACAGACTTACACATGCTATCCGTATGTCTGACATTGTTGGGTTAGTTTTTAAAATTTCGTGACAAAATGTTAGTTATCACAAAAAAAAAGTACTTGTGTCCTCCCCAATTTCCTTCTCAAATTTCATCAAGAACAGTTTAGCCACGAAAACGTAAGCTACTTTCGCAATTATAATGTTAGGATAGCTATTAGTGAAGTTAACTTGCCTGCAGGTCGGTAGACGGTTAGGGAATAGAGGGGAACTTTGGACCATGCAGGGAAGAAATGTATGGAGAGGAAATAGCGCTTATTCTGTGACGCCGCCTCTAAACTCTCGGCTGATACTGCGCATGCGCAGTGGCGGCGGCAGCCATATTACGTATCCATACAATTGCTATTTGGAGACAGTATATCCCGAAAACTAAGCAAGATATCGAAAAATTTTATTCTCTATTTTCGATATGTTTCGTCGTGTTACATACGAATCCATCATCAAATTTGACTTTTTGCGAAATGTTTCTTCTATATTTCAACTCACTTTTGAGACAGTATATCTCGAGAACTAGGCAAGATATCGAAAATTTTTATTCTTTATTTGTCTCGTCTTTTTAAATAAGAATAAATCATCAAATTTGACTTTGACCAATTGTTTCTTCTGAATTTCAACCCAAAACATCTCACATTTGAGACAGAATATCTCGAAAACTAAGCAGGATATTAAAAAATATATATATATTCTTAATTTTTTTATTTGTCTCATCGAGTTACATATTAATCCATCATCAGATTGCGGCGTCACGTTTATCCCAGAGGTTTTGTACATATTCCCCGTGTCTGTATGGATAGGTAATATGGCGGCCACGCCTCCCCACTCCTCTACCCTCGGCGTCACTTCAATGCGTGGTGAAGGTCCGTTGCGTCGCCTCCATATATTTCTTTCCTCCATGCTTTGGACCCGATTGCCACTCGTGTAGAGAGTCAGACTAGACTGTCACCTGGATTACCAGTGGTGAGTGACGAGTTTTATGTGTGTCGCAGGTGGTGAAGGAGGACTCGATGTTCGCCAACGTGGCCGTGGAGGTGCCGGCGACTCCGTCTGGAGAGGCCGACTGCAACGCCGCGTTCGCTTACGCCGCTGACCTCGGCGCTTACGGGCTGGTGGTTCACGACTGGGCGCGGGGCTCCACGTGGAGGGTCACGCACAACTACTTCCACTCCGACCCGCTCGCAGGGGAGTACAGGTGCGACCGTCAGCAGCAAGTCTTCAGTCAACCAACTAAGAACTGGTTTTGAAGCAATTTTTCACATATCTCTCCCTTTCCTGTTTAGTTCACAGTAGGGCAAACTACTCTTTCATTTTTGTCTTGTCTCTCGACGACTTTGATGCAACGCTCCAGCTCTTCCTTTCTTGAGCTAACATCTTCAGTTCAAAATATCCCACACACACTGAGTTCTCCATTATATTCTAATCTTTGTCTTTCTGTACAGTGTTTTCCTTCTACAGATCCCTCCATTGGCAAATTAACAAATCCCACACGTCTTAAAATGTGACCCCCGTCCCATGTCTTTTGCCTGTTAGACTCTTCCACAAACTTCTTTCCCCGCCCACCATTTCCGGAATACGTTCATTTCTTCTTCTCTTCGATATCGGCCATCTAAGGACCACGAAAAGTAATCCCGTGCATTCATTTCGATGCTTCTTTTCTTGACTTCCAATAGTTCTTCATTCTCTCACTTTGCTGTTTCCTCCTTTCTTCCGTCCATATGTTACATTTCCTCTTCTCCTTCTCCTGGAAACCCTGAAATTTTGGATCAATCTCTTAAAAATTCCTGTATCTTGTATTAAACGTTCCGTTATTCCGATCTCAATCATATCTTTCTTTACTCCTTGGATCCACTGGTTGTCCTTCTTACTCCTGTAAACATGATTGATTTTTTTTTTTTTTTTGTACTTTATCAGTTCACCTAATTTTCAGTATCTTTCTACACCAACACAGAATTTCATTTTTTCTGGTCTTCCTAAAATCAATGCTTCACCATCATAAAGTGCTGTGTTACATTCTTGTATACTTTTAAAAATTTCTGAGTACTAAATCACTATTCAAAACTAAAAGATTTTTTTCCCACAAGACTCTTTTCGCTAATGTTTTGCTTTTAACATCATTCTTGCTTCAGCCATCAGTCTTAATTTTACTTCCAAATTAATTTACTTCTACTATCACATGCTATGAAATACTTTTTGTATCTAAAATACTATTATTCCTATCATTTCTGCTACAGATCATGACTTGCTCTTGCTTTAAACATAGTCTAAAATCTTCCATTAGTACAATCCCCACAGTAAAACTGTAAATGTAAAACGGTCTCTAGATTGGAGATAAGTGTTTAGGGCTTTTTTTAACATGCTACAGAGAAGAAAACCAACTTTAAAAAAAAAAAAGTCACCGCGATCCAGGTAAAAATTACAGGATGATTTTTGTGGGGTTTTAAATATTGTTCAGCCTAGGGTCCCACGGGTAAAATGAGTTGCATTTTTCCTTGATTGTACATCGACAAGCTGAGAAAGCTGCACAATAAAATTCATATATCACAGGTTCCAGCCTTTCATTATTATTGTTAATAATTTACGGCCCAGTAGATGACCAATCATTCGGTCTCTTCTCGTCTGTAGGTGATGCAAAAAATCGCACGATTCAACAACTGTTAAATCTTTATTCTTGTGGCTTTACCCTCGTCGAGGTAGAGGTGCAAAAGGATTGGGAGCAAGGAACGGGAAGGAATTCGGTCACGACATTGTGAAGGAACCATTCCGGCTTTCACCTGGATTGATTTTGGGAAACCATGGAAAACAGAAATCTCGTCGGCCGGAAGCGGATTCGAAACCGCATCCTCCCAAATGCGAGGTCAGAGCGGTAACCGCTTCCACCATGATCGGTTTAAATATCTCCTCATTCGTCAATTTGTCTTCTTAGCTGTTTTACATTTTTGCAACTTCTCTATACACCCATTTTCCCACTTTGCTGTACTCGGTGTGAGCTGTCGTAACTAGAGTGATTACTTCGACAACCAGGTCAGCCCAGGAAGAATCAAACTGAATATTAGCATTTCCACTCTACAGGAAATCAGAGTTATATATGAGAAGGCCCATCTTGAACACATTTAAGCTGCTGCTTGTTTAATTTTGAGGTTAGAATACTTAATTTTATCAGTCAAAAAAAAAATGATTGAACTATTGTTACCAAGGAATTATAATCACTGTTCCAAAAACGTTCAATTTATTATGACATTCCATCCGTAAGCGAAACCATTATTTCAACATTCGTAACATCACTCCTCGAGTTGATTACAGACACGGATTACAATCTTTTTAATATCGCCATAGTACTGAGCCTCGTAAAGAGCCTATGTTAAAATTCACACCTGACTCTGTGCCAGGGACAATCTCTGTGCTTCTTACAATCGCAACAACCAAAGATTTTAATACTACTTATCAATACTAATTTGTTCTATCAACCAAAGACACGCACACTACTGGCTCTGGAATACCACGATACAACAAATTAATTTATCTAAATTAGTACATTTATTTTTAAATATGTAAAACTACAGAAAAAGTAATTAAGGGAAACAATCTAATTCCAGCTTTTCCCTTGTATGCATTTCTCTAATTCTACCAACAATCTTTCCACGCCTCGTCAATATATGCCTTGTACACTTCCAGCACTATCTTTACCCTCTTCGTATATTGTAGTGGATCCTATTCAAGCTCTTCTACGATATTACTTAGCATTTAGAAACCTTCAAGCCTTTTCTCCCCACCATCCACTGTTCGTGTAACCAGAGCAGCTTTGAAAAAAATAAAATATAATAAAATAAACTTTCCGTTAATTCGATACCACGACGGAATTCTGGTGAAATAATTTAATATTCGGAAACGTGGTTTGCCCTCAGCGTGCTGGGGACGGAGTTCCAGTGGACAGACGGGCTGTTCGGACTGGCGCTGTCGGCGCCTGACTCCCGCAGGCAGCGCACCCTCTACTTCCACCCCTTCTCCAGCACCAACGAGTTCTCCGTGCCCACCTCCGTGCTGCACGAGCCCGAAGGAACCAAGGGCCACTTCCACGCGTTCCAGCTGCTCGGCACCAGGGGGCCACGCACCCAGTCCTGCGCCTCCTTCATGGACGAGAAGTCCGGCATACTCTTCTACACGCAGGTACCAACAATCGAGCAAAGTAGTGACCCAAATGTTAAAACTCAATGTGATCATGGAGGCAAGACTGTTGTATTATCTCCCGGAAGAGTGTGCCCAACACAGCAGCATAATCACTTCTGATAATCCTGGCAGGTTGATCCAATTGTAGGCTCCATAAATGTTAATGGACAGATATCCCACTCTGTCTCGCACACATATTAGCTGCCCCCCTCCCCACTTATATTCAAGCATAAATTATCTCTACAGGATATCTGGCTGGATAGTCCAACATGGGATGAAGATAAAATGCAAAGAAGTCAGCTTATTAGGTAGATAAAAAACTGTAGTGTGATTATGATTATAAAGCGGGAAAAGAATTCCTTGAAGACTTGAGATGTAAATACCTGGTCATAACATTTGATAACAAACTCGAGTGGGCAGGACCCGTACGTCAGGAAGTAGGAAAAGGTTTCAAAATCGTTCACTTGTTGGAGGGCGTGATGAGGGGATGTAATAGAAGTAAAGGAACTGGGTTAAAAACTGTGGTCAGGCCATTGCTTGTATATAGTAGTATAGTATGGGACCCACATTTTGGGTATTAAATACAAGAGTTGGATGGGGTGCAAAGAAGGGCTGTTTATTTGTCTCTGGAAATTACCGCAGAACACAATCAGTAACTGATAAATAAAAGAGCAGGAATCAAGGTCGCATTTAGGCTCTGTGGGCCCCTAGGCTATACGTGTGGTGCGGGTCCCCCTGTCGGCAAAGTGGCCCTGGCTGACTCCGGCTATAGATGCTTAAATTTCGAAATTCGGCCCAAAAAATTTATGGGCTACCTGGCCCAGGCGGAGGATCCAGGATTTTGATGCGGGCCCCTAGGCTACTGCCTATATATCCTATGCTTAAATGCGGCCTGGCAGGAATGGGATTCATTGAAAAGTGAAGAGTCATGAGGGTGTATAGGGCGTATATTGGTGACGAGGCAAGGAAAAATATTAAAATTAATGCATGGAAGGGAAAGATGGCCATGACCACAAGCCGGCATTCAATTTCAGGCACAAGGGTGTGGGAAGATTTTACTTTCATAGGTAAGGTGGTCAGGAATTGGAATAAGTTACCAAAAGAAATGATGAATAATTTACGAAAAATGTTGAAAGAATTTAAAGCTAAAATTTGTAGAGGGAAAAAGTAGGTGGGTGCAGGAAAGGGGGTATAATGGGTCTGTAGGGAAATTACCACTGGAGTAAGCGGTCCTTCGCAGTTAAATTTAAATGTAAGATAAAAAAAATCTTACTTGGCTGAATTTGGGCTTCATACTACCTCCCCGTTAGGCACCAGTTTCATAATTCATGTACTTCTCTAAATCTAAGCACTACATGCTCGCTTCCGACTGATCTGAGCATATATTACATTTTTTGAAGCATCAGTGACAATGTTCGCTATAACCCCTGTTAATTCCAGAATCTCAATGTCCTACCACAAGAAATGTTATCTACAAAAACCTGACTTTAAATATAGACTGAAAGTTGTTTTTTGAGAACCTATTTTAGTCTGAGAAAGAATTTTTTCCTTCTAATTTGGCAATTGGAAATGACTGATGTCTTCGATGTATGGAAGGGGAGAGTGACTTGTTAACAATTATTAAAATAGTGTGATTTATCTTTGTAGAAACAGTTTACAAATGCAGCAATTATCTGTGAAAACTGTATTCTTGTACAGTAGCTTACATGGGATAATATGTATTTTGGAAATAACTGTGGGTTTTTAAGGGGACCACCACCTGCCTATCTACGCTATGTTAATTTAAACAACTATTTGACCCATTTGTAGAAAAACTATTTGATGCAGGACCTTAATATTTTTACTGAATGTTACATGATGCTAGTAAAGTCAACCGTACTAATATCTACTTCATAAATTTTACAGTTTTTAAGAAATACTTATTTAAATTTATTAATAAAAATTTTAAGTTTTTTTCTGCAGAATATTTTTTTCTTTTTCTTTTTTGTGTGATACTAATAGGGGAATATTAAAGCTTGTAGTACCAGAAGTGGCTTGCTTTGTTATAGTCTCTGAAAATTTCATTCAATTATCTTGACAGTTTCTGATGGAGCATATGTACTGAAAATTTTAGTTTGCGGGAAATTGAGTTTAAAGGAAACAACTACTCGCAAATGCACTCAAATAAATCTAACAGCGTATTTCAAAGTATGTTGGTTACAAATAGCAGAAACAAGAGAATACCAACTGTTGCCCTTCAAGGATAGCTAACACACCCAGGAGTAAGGAAAAAATCCCTAATGTGCAATATCTACTATATAATTTCGTAAGGTCATCCACTCACCTCGATAGGTATTGGCTGGAGATCGGTGTCACGTGTCAGCCTTCGCTCACAAAACAGCGACCAGAGATACCATCAGAAGGAATTCGTGGTTACGTCTACAATTTAATAACTAAGCAACTGCTACCAAATTAATAGCCATAATACATTCATTAAGTTTGGTTTTCATAGAGTTTCATAGTTAAAATTTTTTAAATAAATTTTGCGGCTAAAAAAACGTGGCTCTGTTTTTCAGTAACATGTTACTAATTAAAGCAACTTAAAAAACAAAAAATAAATTACTCATAATGTCTGCTGTAACCACGAATGCCAATTGTCATTTCGGCTAAGGATAAATTTCAGTTTAATTACAACTTTCACTAACATTGTTGCTTGACCAAAATTTAGGCATTACGGTTTATTTGCTTTTTAGGCATTTTACTGACCACTTTCTTTATTGGTCTTTATTCATGTTCGCTGTATGCGAGTTATTAGGTTATTTTAAGTGGACATCAGACCAAATGTGTCACCGTATCAACTATTCTTGCAACTTATTTCTGCGTAGTTGCTCAACTATTTCATAATACGGAATGTGTATTAAGTTCTCTGGCCGTCACAGATACTATGACCAATGTTTACATTATGAGTGTTTGCCCAGTCTCAGTAATAAACAACGTGATGCTTTCGAAGCAAACAGGATTTATTTTTAAATTTTGCAGAGTGAACTTTAAGAGTCAAATACAAGTTCGTATTCAAGCAAGTTCGAGTGTATGACCTTTGAAACAGTTACACGATAGCGTGATCGTTCCTGTCCGTGTTTAATACCTACCTCTATTAATGCTTCTGACTTCTTCAAGCTCAAGAAATTTTATTCATCCTAAGGGTGAAACACAGGTCAAGCTTATATTTGGCCAGATCAGATCAACCTGTCATAATCTTTCATCGTAAAAACTGGAACTATTCTAGACCCGTGATGATACGCAAAACAGTTACGGGCTTACACTAGTAGGGGATATAAAGTTTTAAAATATATGCAGTAATGTGGGCTTGGCACCGATACACACATGGTAGGAAAATACTATTTAAATGCAAAAAAAAAAAAAAAATTTTTTTTTTTCAGGGAAATTCATTTCAGGATACTTAAAGAATAACTTAATCTGTCGAAATATGATGAAAACCGCAAATCTTTTTTTTTTCCAACCTAAACCACGGGGTGGTCCCCTTCAGTAACATGTTAGCAGTTGTTGGTAATATTATTGCTTTGTTAATAATTGTACGAACTGTTCCACACCCTCTCGGTTGGCAGGTGAACCTGAACGCGGTGGGCTGCTGGAACTCTGAGATGTTCCCCGCGCAGTACTCGCCGCACACGCAGGGCCTGATCGGCCCCGACAACGGTCACCATGGTGTTCCCAACGACGTCAAGGTGGACGCCAACGGCACGCTGTGGGTGCTCTCGGACAAGATGCCGCTCTTCATCTACAGCCAGCTCGACCCCGTCGCAGTCAACTTCAGGGTGCTCGCCGCCCCCGTCTCCGAGGCAGTCGCCGGCACCGTGTGCTCCCCCAGTCAGCCCCCGACGCCCGCCCCCGCCTCGCCCGCCCCCCGAGCAGCCCCCACCGCCGCCGCCTGGGCAGTCGCTGCCGCCGTACTGCTTGCTGCAGCGTCCACGCGATGACTCCAATGCAGTGCCCATCATCACTGATTATTTTTTGTAAAACTGCAAATGTAGTGAACCATGTTCGCTGTCAAAGCTTGTGTATAACACAGGAGTTCTCGTGTCATTTTGATATTTACAAATAAATTTTTAGTACAACTTATTATTTATTTATATACTAATGTAAGCCCGTAAACTTTTTATTTCTTTTTTTACGTGTGGTCACGTGTCCAAAATAGTTCCGTTTTTAGGTTCAAAGGTTGTGGCAGATTGCACTTATCTGGCCAAATACGAATTTGACCTGTTTTTTCACCCTACGGTTTCACTGTCCAAAACTTGAATAAAATCTCTTGAGCTTGAAGAACTTATTAAACACCGACAGAGACGATCGCACTATTGTATAATTATTTCAAAGGTCGTGGTTGCTAGACTAGAAATGGATGAAATACAAACTTTACTTGTAAACTTAATTAATGTATTCTGGCAATTTCATAGCAGTTGATTAGTTACTAAACTGTGCACATTACCTCTAATTTCTCATAATATTTGTGATCGAAGGCCGGCATGTGACGTCACCTTTTTTCTAGCCAATAGCTATCGAGGTGATAGCGCTTACGAAATTACATACTATAAGATTCGATACTGAAGGCAAATAGCACAATAACGATTAGACAAAATTCATAACCTTGGTAAATACATGTATCTTGTATTTTAGATTGAGCACAAGGGCCGGATTAAGACAGCGGGGTGCCCTTAGCAAATGTGAAGAAGAGGCACTTGGTTTTCGCTGTCCGGGGGAATTGTAGAGCTAACCAAAGAAAAAGTCGCCGCCCATGTAGCCGAGAGACGACCCCTAGGCGCGGAGTCCCCGCACAGAAGGCGCGAGGCCCGTAGCATTTGCTACCTCCTGCTACGTGGTTAATCCGGTACTGCTGAGCACGATACATTTAATTGCAACGGAACGCACGGTTCGGTGGCAATTTCCTGAACACCCATCTTTCACATTTCCTGCACCCACCTACATTTGCCCTCTACAAATTTTAACTTTAAATTCTTTCAACGATTTTGGTAAATTGTGCATTTCTCTTGGTAACTTATTTCAATTCCTGACACCCTAACCTAAAAAAGAGAATCTTCCCACACCCTTGTACCTAAAATCCAGATCCACATTGTGGTCATGGTCACCTTTTCCCTTCCATGCATTACTTTTCATACCTACACCAATATCTTTCCATGCCTCATCAGCAGTATACGTCTTGTACACTCCCATGACCCTTAACTTACACATTGGAAAAACCACGGATAGCATCACGACACAATGAATTCGCGGTAAATCGTAGAATACAAAACACTTGGCAGTTGATGTTAATCAACAGGGTCGCTCGAGGTTGGAGAAAATTTGATTCCATTGAACTGTTAATTAAAGATACCATTACCATCTCGTAACATCATATGTATCAGCGACGGTGGCGATCAGTCAAACTGGTTAGTCTCGCAAAAGTCAGCCACACAATTTACATAAACTCTGCCTCCAGAGCTAACTGTTAGTTTGGCCGCAGTGCCAGGTACAAGTCTCGACTATAAGACTTGCTCACACTTAATTTGATTTAAATCGGCCACTGGATTTAACGCCACGATACCCAGACGCAAGCCCTATGAAGTCAAACTACACAGTCCACTCTTGACGGCGGTCGTCCAGCTCTCCATAGGACTCGCTTTTTCTCGGCAGGAACACCTTGGCCAAAAAAATACTTTAAGATTGTCTGTATTCTAGCCTAAAGGTTTTTTGTTTGTTGGCGATGTGTATTGTTCAGAACTTATTTAGTTCCAAAATCAAGCAAGCAGTTGACATCAACATTCTTCGAAACTGATGGAAATGAATAAAGTGATCAAAATGACGCCACAGGTTGCACGCACAATTTCTAAATTCTGAGCACAAACCGGACTTCCTGAGATTATAGAAAAGTTGAAAGGAAATTACGTAAAGTATAAACTGAACGGATCTTGCTGTTCATTTGCACATAGTTGTGGAGTTCGGGCAAAATAGTTCTTACTCATTTCATTGGTTTTAAGAGATCGACGAACGATGTTTTAGGCAACAGGTAGTTAGGAAAGAGATATAAATAGTACCTGTTGCCTAAAACGTCGTTCACCGGTATATCTATCTATAAAACGAAAACCGGATAAATTTGTCTTATTAAAAGTCTGAAACTACTGAGCAGATTTCGATGGGGTTTTCACCGTTTTAAAACTAAGAAACTCAATTCAGGTGTTCGGCTTGTCTTATGTTTCAACGTTAAATAACGCAGGAGCATTAAATGAAATTCTTAACGTATTATGAGAAATCCCAAAGATGTAAGAATTAGATGTTCCATACTTCACACTTAATATACAACTACAATGTCTCTGACCATAGCCTTTAATGAAAGCAATAAGATAACTTTACAATAATAACTATTTTGCAGACTAAACAAAACTTGAACTATTCTTCCCTTTAATTCGGGATATTCAATTTTAAACGTAATAGATAGCCGTAAAAACTACATAGATTTTCTTTAACCACGATCTCTGGCAGTAGGCCTACAGCAACAATGTTTATGGCCATCAGCATTAGTCTTCTGTTCACAATAAAATCATTTATTTACGGTAGTATTATTCTGGATTCATTTTTGATATTTGTATAAAAGGCTGACTCTGTTAAAGTATCTGGCGTTTCGAGCAAAAAGTATATCCATTCACTTTGCAATTGAATCACATGTAAGTATACTAATGCAGAAATGCATTTTCTTAACTAAATTAATGAAGCTTTATACACATGAATCTTTTCGGACGAATGAAAAAATGTACGTGCAAATAAACTTCAGTCCACCCGTTTCTTGGTAGGAGGCGAGTGAATCTAGGTTTGCTATAATTCCGAAAAACGTTGGCGCGAATTTTATGAAACTTTGTACAAATATTTCTCATTGCGGGAATAAGAATGTCATACGGGTAAATCTACGCCAACTATACCAGGCAACGCCGGGATCTCCGCTAGTTTATACATATATTACAGGGCGTTCGCCGGAAAACGCAACCCTCCCAGTCTGTTGCCGTCGGCAACTTGCTCGGACAGCGGAGCCAGCTGTTTCCGCCACGCGGCACCGTGAATCACCGCACTGTTTAACACCTCCGCTGCCCCAACAGTGCAGTTCAGTGACCCTTACACTGTTAAGAACGGTTTCTTTGCATTGTAGCTAGTTTGTGACTTCAGTCTCTTATTAATCAGTGTTGTGAATAAACGTTTCTTTGCGGTTTGGCTGGTTTGGGGCTTCATACTCTTACTAATCTGTACCGTGTTTGAGTGTGAGTAAAATTATGGTACGTTACAGTTTGCAACAAAGAATATTCTCTACGATACATATGTGAAGAAGAAGTCGTTTAAAAAGTGTCGCAGTAAATTTCGTCGCGAATATCCTGGCGCTTTACTGCCAGCTAAATCAACAATTCTGCGTCTGGTTAAAAAAGTAAGAGAAACGGGTTCATTTTTTAACAAAAAGAGACTGTCGGTCAACCGTATTCTCACAGAGGAGAAAATTTACGATATCGCTTTTCGACTAGAACAGTCACCCAAAAAATCATTAAGTCAGTTAGGGCAGCGTGTGTCTCGAAATATGTTCAGAACATGTGAAATGTGCATTACACAAGAGTGTCAACACTTCCAGCATCTTTTATAAGGTAAGCTAATGAATTACGTCACATTTAAATGCTTAGCACATACAAGTTTATGAAATAGTCCGCGGCCGACGGTCGAACAATGCCGGGAGCTGACCGCTCGCTTGCCGCGAGCAGTTTCTTCCTTGTAGCGCTAACAGTGGGTTGCGTTTCCGGCGAACGCCCTGTATATACATGTATGTTACGGGCGTCGTCAACTCTCGCTTCTCAATTTCCATTGCACTCAGTCCCATCAGTCGTATTCGTGCTCTGTTTAACTTGGATTCTTCTAATTCCTTCTTCCAGCTTATCAGTGGTCCTCCTTGTTTCTTTAATTGGGTGGTGCACATTCCCAAACTTTGTCATCTGGTGTCTTTTATTCGCTAAAGGTGGCCGAACCGTATGAGGCGTTTCTCTTCTATAGTGTGTATTGTGATGCTTTCTACATTCATTTTTTCCCCTGATTGTGTCATTTCTACCATGTTTTCACTTTGCTACAAGATTACTGCTTCTCCATAAGACCATTTCAAGGGTCAACTATCTTTATCCAAGGGCGTAGCCAGGTACGGGCAGGGGGGGGGCAGCTGCCCCCCCCTAGCCGGACGCGGGTATGCGCTCGATCGGAGTTTCACCGAACCGAAAAGTAAATAATGTTAAGAAACTTTCAAAAATTACTTCGGTTCACGTGATTTAAACCTGATTGTTACTGCTATCTTCGTAAAACTGACGTTAATGAGGGCGAGGCGTAACAACGCGCCACGCACGGTGCGGCTGCCGACTCTTAAGCTGCGTATGTGCGGTTGCCGCGCGAGCCATGTTCGAGCGCGCCAAACCGGTTATTTGCCGCGCGAACCATTTCTGTTGACGAGCGCGGCCGCCGCGCGTGGCAACGCAACCCAGCCAGCATTGCGCGGCAAACTATTCAGGCACTGTCTTTTCGTGAAGCCAGCCTGGACATTTCACGTGTACGACTAGCTGAAACTTTGACTGTGATGCATAACACTGTATACTAGGAACCTAAACGAAAAGTGATTTGGTTGGATATGGAAATTGTATGTTAACAGAATACAGTATGGTGAGAAACTCATGGAAGACACGAGAAATGAAGCCATCGAGGATACAAATAACAAATTTTACGAGAATCATAACGGTAGAGTTCCCAAAATCATTAATTGAACCAGTGAACACACAATTTCAGCAGGCGGTTTCCAGTGGCGTAGCTAGGTCAACAAGCGCCCCGGTGCAAAAAATTTAATTTGGGCCCTCAGGCCAGATGGGCGACCTTTTTTTGCTTTGTGTTGCTGGCAGGGGTCCCGTGAGCTGAGTCTGGGGGTCGCTGATTTGTGCTTGGGGGCCCCCCTTAGAAGTGAGGGCAACTTAGTGAGGGGGCTCCATGTGTCTCAGGGGCCCCCTTATACGACGGTAGAGCTAAAAAAAAAAAAAAAAAAGGTCGCCAGTTTGTCGTGAAGGCCCGTGGGACCTCTGAACTGCGCTTGGGGGCCCCCTGAGGTATGCTTTGGGGCCCGCTGAGCGTAGGGGCCCCGGTGCACTGCGCCGCCTAGCCCCATAGTAGCTACGCCCCTGGCGGTTTCAATTACTGCCGCTGTGACTACAAGATTTCTAGCAATTGGAGACTCGTGTACTAGCCTGTAACCCCTTATTCGAGTGTCAAAATAATCATTTTCTTGAACAGATCCAGATGTTTTTGACGTTTTATGTGATGCTCTGGAAGATTGGGCAAAGATAAGGAAATAGCATCCATTTTATACTAAATTTTTTATTGCTATTCAATTTTCTGTTGTAATTTTTAACGTGAACTTACTCCTTACTTAGGTAAAATGTATTGAGTTAATCATATCATTTGGCGATTCTATAGATTAGTTGATTGGGTGGTGGTGATGCAGGTGATACCATAAGAGTCTGATTAGGCTGCACATTTGCTAATACACAAAATGTTTTTGTCACCATACAGTTGTATTAAAAGGCGACTGTTTTCGTTATCCATTGTAACAAACTTTCGGTGTGCTGCGTGAGCTAACTCGAACAAAGGCATCTCCTTCTTAACTGTGCGCGAGCTAAGGAGTGAGGGGCCTTTGCCGTGTGCCTAAATACCGGTAGACTGAGGCTGACTTGTCGTCGTTTGGGGGCGTCCATTAAATACGTGAGGTGTTTTTCTGGAATTCCGCACTCCCCCCCCCCCACTCTGGTTGAGACATCGTGAGATCTGGTTGGATCCCTTCCTCTAAAATGACATGAGATTTTGACGGAGGAACACTCTCCA